>CM042150.1:121547520-121569012 GCA_023376005.1 Doryteuthis pealeii
AATAAAAATCAATAACCAAATTTGGAATTTTTCTTAGTTAGAACGATATCAATGTGTATGCAAGATTTTGAATCTGAGTGACCTCCCGTTTTTTTGTTATACGTCGACACGTACATACCAAAATCTCTGTTTTATATATGTATATATATGTATATATATGTATATGTATATATATGTATATATATATATATGTATATGTATATATGTATATTATATATATGTATATATATATGTATATATTCTGTTTGTTGTGTGTGTGTACGTGCAAACTTCTATATACAGAAGAAGGAGACCAAATAGATTTCAAACCCTCCCCCATTTGCTGCCATCAGGACTGGTGATTTTACAATCTGCAGACAATTTGTCTCCCACATCAAAACAAAAAGGTCTTCATATCAACTGATGTTCCTAAGCAGTAATAAATCTGTTAAGGGCAAATTAGCACTCAAGTGATCCCTAATGTACTATTATTTTCCCTTTCTTTATTTTATTTGAAGTAATTCTGGTGAAATTAAAATAATTAAAAATTTGGGAAAAAATCAATCCATTTTTTCTAATGAAACACACACACACACACACACACATTTATTTAAGGTCAATTTTTTGTCCCAGTCGAAAGGTAACATAATGAGCATAATTAAAAATTAAAAAAAGCAAAATGATATTGTACATGTAATTTATCTTTGATACATTTTATACTATTTTGAGGGTCAATTTTTCTCAAATATATGTTAAACATGATTAGCAAACATGACTACCAAAGATGACGTAAAATACGTATTTTATAAAATAAATTTCATCCCCCTGATTTGAAAATGAATTACCTAAAATCAAGGAAGTTTCCGATTTTAATGAAAATTGATTTCATCAATGATCATTTCATCAATGATTTCATCAATGTTGATTTATCAATGAATGAATTTTATTCTATTTAAAAACTTTCTGATTTACTTACGTATTTCTGCTATGGTAAATTAATATATAAAAGTATTTTAAGATATGAAACATCTAATTTTAAGTTTCAAAGTTCATATTTTTAGATTTTAAAAACATATTTTATTTGAAAACTACTTTAGTTTATTATCATTATGTTATATTTTTGTAGAATAACTCTATTGAAAGTTTAGCCCCACATTTAAACAGAAAAAAGACCGATGTATAATTTCTTCTTCTATAAGATAACATCCAATTAAATAGTTATCGAAAAGAGTAAAAAAAAAGTTCTCCCCAAATCATTTTTTAAAAAATAATTTACATTAAATTTCCGATTTTCGTTACTTATTTTCTATAATGATATCTCCCTTAATTTTTTTTTCGTTTCTTCTATTGGTCTTTTATCTTTTTATTTATACTGTAATTAGTTTCAAAAGTACAACTCCATCGATATTTTGCGCCCCAAAAATAGGGGGGGGGCAGGTCAAAGTTAAGTGACCTGATAAAAATCAGAAAGTTTTTTAAATTTAATAACTGGTGCATTATAAAATTAATTCATTCATTGATAAATCAACACTGAAAATTTCATTAAGTTGGATAATTCCCTGATTTTTGGTAATTTTTTTTTCTATCGGGGGTGGGTGGTTAAATTTGTTTCGTAAAGCAATGATTTTTCGGCAACTTTGATAGCGCCTAGAAAAGAGAGTTTGCAAACTGAATAAAATTTTTATCCAAATTAAATTGACTATTTAAGGTAAATAATATTACACATGTAATTCATATTCAATACATTTAAAACGATTTTTTGGGTCAATTTCGATTGCGTTCGGCCTGAAACGCTGTTAAAAAAAAATGGCTCGTTTACAACATTAATTGTAACATTCACGATTGCTAAATAATTTACCAAAAAATCAGGGAAATATCGGATTTTAATTAAAACTTATAGTGTTTATTTATCAATGAATGATCTTTATAATGCATTATTTATTTTATTTCAAAGCTTTATCATTTTTTCAGGTCACTAATTATAGTATAAATAAAGAGATAAAAGACCGAAGTTACTTTCTTCAAAACGTATACTTTGAAGTAATAAAATAAGGTTTGCATTGATAAATCAATACTGAAAATTTCATTAAAATCGGATAAATTACCTGATTTTTGGTAACTTTTTTGTTTTTTTGCAACGATGAATGTTATGTTAAAATTGTAAACAAGAGCTTAAACCATTGAAAAAGAGACAGAATGGGGAATTGCGTCGAAATTGACTAAAACAAACCCTTTTAAATGTATTAAAAATAAACTGCACATGTAATGATATTTTTTCTTTTTTAATGATGGTCATTATGACCAATTTCGACGCAATCGTCTACTTATCTATTTAGACAAAAATTTGACCTTAATTATAGATTTAATTAATTTTAATTCGGTTTTAAAAACGTAGCAGCCGATTTTGGGGGTATGCCTAGTATAAGATAAGCCCCCCCCCAAAAAAAAACAACAACAAAAAAACAAACAAACAAAAACAGCCCCATGTCACTAATACTAGTCTAGGTTTTGTGTTTCTATATAACGTGTTATTTAGAATTTGCTTAACCGTCAGGGTTTATTCTTTAGAGTTTCAATTTTGGAGAGAAAAAAAAAGAATTAAATTACGAGAAATGTAAATGAAACTGACCACACGCAGAAATGTATTTTAAGTTCACGGTGATGTTATATATCTAAATTGATAATATGTGTATACACGCATTATAACAATGAAAATGTTGAATAATCTTGTGGTAAACTTAAAAAAAAAAAAATCCTGCTATCGAAACCTTTTATCCTCCAAATAATTGGTTATACCATAGAGATACATATAATTTAATTACAAAATCAGAAAGAACATACAATTTTCCATAAGAATGCTATGTTTTATCAAAATTGATCCAAAAATAAAAATAAAAATGGTAAAAAATATAGTTGAATTTCTTGAATTTCTTGTTCTGAATTTCGGAATGGTCATTTTTCAACCAATCAGATACATTCGCGTTGATTGCGAATGTATCTGATTGGTTGAAAAATGACCATTCCGAAATTCAATAGATATGAAATACGATATTACCCTGATCCAACTTGGCCCTTTATAAACACCACCCCATCTTTGGATATCAACTGTTTGTTTAGTAGACAAGCAATTAACATCACTTTCTGCTATTTCACTCTCTATCACCGACCATCACCGAACGATACGATACGTTAAGTGACCACCTTTCCATATTTCACTGTCTATCACCGACCATCACCGATACGATTTTCAAAATTATAACAGCATGGCAGGACGTCCCAGTGGCAAAACGTATATTGTTGAGGATCTCTACACTGACGATTTTATTCGCTCAGAAATAATTAAATTACGTAAACTGACCAAAGTAATAGACGACCAACTTAGCGTACTTGAGTGGTTGGCCAAACGTGGTTTGGTGAAAAATTCGAGGAATTGCGAACAGTGCAATGAACCGTGCACGCTCAACAAGCGTACATCAAAAAGAGATGGCTGGGTTTGGTGCTGCTATCTTCACAACTGGCAGTGTTCAGTGAGGAAAGGGTCTATTTTTTGCAATAGCAAAATGGAATTGCAAATAATAGCAGAAATGTGTTTCATGTGGTGCCAAAATTATCCCCAAAAAGTGATCCGTTTTGAGCTAGGCCTATCCGCCGATACTGTTGTGAACTGGTGCAACTACCTGAGATTGGAGATCAGCAAGTTCCTGGAAAGAAATCCTCCACAAATAGGAGGGCATGATGCCAGTGGAAACCCAATTGAGGTGGAGATTGACGAAAGTAAATTCTTTCGTCGGAAATACCATCGTGGCCGCTTTCGCGAAGCACACTGGGTTTTTGGTGGCATCGAAAGAGGGTCTGGAAAATGCTTCCTGGTAATAGTCCCCAACCGGAAAAGAGAAACACTAGAGCCGCTCATACGGCAATACATATTGCCAGGAAGCCACATTTTTTCTGATGGCTGGTCAGCCTATTCTCACATTTTGGAGATGGATGGTGGTATATATAGCCACGAAGTGGTAATTCACGAAAGAAATTTCGTGGATCCCGATGACAGCACCATCAACACCCAGTTGATTGAAAATTGTTGGATGAGACTAAAGAAAAGGTACAGGCAACAGTCCGGTACAAGTGGGGGACTATTCGAATCCTACTTAAAAGAGTTTATATGGAAGCAGATGATTGGCAAAAATATATTCGGCGAAATGGTGTGCTTAATTAAAGAAAATTACCGTTAAACCAGAAAGAAGCACACACACACACACACACACACACACACACACACACACACACACACACAAACAAACAAAAAACCCCAACAAAATTGGAACTTTATTAAGCGCACAACTGTTTCTATATGTTCAAATGTAAATTATTATTATTAATAATAATAATAATAATAATTTAAGAAGAAGAAGAAAAAAGGAGCGCGCGCGCACACACACACACACACACACACACACACACACACACACACACACACACACATACAAATTCAACAAAAAAAAACAACAAAATTGGAACTTTATTAAGAAAATAAAAATTGCATTCTTTACAAAATTGATAAACTGTATTTTTGTCATTTTTTCAACTGTTTCTATATATGTTCAAATGTAAATTATTATTATTATTATTAATAATAATAATAATAATAATAATAATAATGTTTAGTATCTTTAAATCTTAAAATTACAAATTCTCATTATTATTATTATTATTATTATTTGTAATTTGCACTATAATAATAATAATAATAATAATAATATTTTTAAATCTTAAAAATACGAATTATTATTATTATTATTATTATTATTATTATTATTTGTACTTTGCTATCTTTAAACCTTAAAATTACGAGTTGTTGTTGTTGTTGTTGTTGTTATAAGGCTATAGAGTAACCTCCCCTGATAGTTTATAGTTTCAAAACAAAGAATGGCGGACATATTTTATGTTTCAGTTACGATAATAGCGTGATTTCGAAAAGTGCATAAAATCTTTAAAACTGCATGTTTTCACACAAAAATAACATAATTCGTATCCTTAGGACTCTCTAAATTCATTAAATTCTATGCCCGCACCAAACTTTTCCGTTTTAATTTTCCGACCGTCTTCAGAACAGAGCCTGATAAAATTAATTACGTGATACCAGAGAGTATGGCTCCCCACATTAAGTTTCTTTCTTTTCACTCTGCTTTCTATAAAAAAAACATATCTCCTTCTGAATCTGTAGAATTGGTACCTTCTGACAAAATTTGCTTTTGATCTGCATCTGGGCCACTGATTCAAGTCATGTGTTACTCCGAAGTTGTGTTTGTCGCATTTAGAATCACACTAGTTTCATACCAACAGGCAAGACACACCTGGCTTTACTTCCACTGCTCTACCCGTACAAGTAAAGCAGTGTTATTCCTGCTAGATTAAACAAAACATGTTTAAAAAAAAATGTGACAGAGAACACTAGGTGAGTGGCGAACGTGAAGGCCTGCCGTATTCTCGAAGGAAGTGGGCTAGGCTTTGCCTGGCATGTAGGACTGTAGAATCGAACCTGCGCCAGAATGCGAACGGGCGACACATTGGCACCGAAGTCGAGATACTACAGTCCCGGATGTAAGCGCCAGGTGCCCGGATGATAGCTGTGAGGATTCCAGTGGCCGGGATTGGCTCGACGATCTCGTGTGTGGGCGCAGACACCTGGATGTTAAGGGTAAACTAGTATAAGTAGAAGTGGGGTGACGGCAGGAGTTGAGTTGCGATTTTGAGTTAGCAGAAGCAGTTGACCGACGCGAGACAGCAGTCAGCGATGAAGCGCTTTATGAACGACCCAACAAAGAAATTAATTTTTATTCAACAAAAAATGTAAGTTCAATTCTTTCAGAACATAGCTTTTATTTTTTATTTATTTTTTTTAACAAAATTTTCCAGTTTCAATAAATGTTGAAATTTCGCAAACAGTATTTGGTGGTTTCACTGTATCTAGCAAATAGAGATTCTAAAAAAAAATTACATATTCATTCAATTAAAAAGTAAGACATTTTCAGTAAACTAGTTGGTGAATAGAATCATTTTTTATATTAGTGAATTGCTTGATTTCCTCTCCATGGAATGAATATGCAATATAAATTGGGGGCCAAAGGGGAAAATACTATTTTCTAAAAGAATTTATTTCTTTATTTCTACTTTCTGAATCCTGTTTCAACACGAACCAGTCATAAACTCACTAATCATTCCTCAGATGTTTTTATTTTTTGTATTTAATTCAATATGAAGAAAAACAAACAACTTTCAGAGAGATTAAAAGTTGTCTGTCGAAAGCTGCTGACACTTTTTCTTTACAATGAAAGAAATTTTCCTCAAAATTAATTGTTGTTTTAAATTGTCTGTGTTGTGAAAAATAATTATTTTAAATTTTCTCGAGTTATTTCTTGAAATTAAACATTTTTAACATTTTTTTAATTGATATTCTATTCCCCTCCTCAAAATAAAAATCAAAATCTGCTGCCTTTTCTAAATAACTTAATGTAAGAGTTACGCCCCCTTTTAATCCTAGCAATCCAGTGACTTGGTCTGTTAGTTGTGGAGATGATTTGTTTTAGATTTATTATTTGATTTGCTTATTTTAACTGTTAGTGCTTTAAGAAATTGATCATAACTTTTAGAAATATAAAGAATTTTCATCAAAATCTTAATTACAGCTACTTTTAATCATTTTTGGAGGCTATTGTTAAAGTTTAATAAACTATTCATCAAGTCTATATTAACAAATAGATTTTACCAAGAACGGATTGAGTGAACAATAAGAACGTCCTATCATGGTATAATTATTAGCAAGCTGGTCTCACAAATGCATTACTACTGAATGGCGTGGACAATATTCAGTGGATGAAACACTTGCGAATGTCACATCCAACTCAGGACAAACGGGTTCGTTTAATACCGACATTTAAAGTATTATTTAAAAAGAACATTTTATTCTAACATTATAAGTGGTTTGAACCAATTTTATTTTTCTCAAATGTTAGTTGAATGTATAAATCTAATTTTTTTTACCCCATAAAAATGTAACAATAAAAAGCTTACCATTTTATTGTTACATTAAAAATATAATTTTTTTTGTCCTTAAATTTTTTTGTGTGGGGGAGGGGGAAATGTTTACATTTAAAATAATATTTTGAGTAAAGATACATATTGGTTTGAAAAAGTTTCATGATTTTATTCCTTTACCAGAATTTTTTTTTCTTACAATTTGTAATAAATTAACAAAAATATTTAAATTGGAATGTGGAATTGGAATACTTAAAAATTGATGGTCTTAAAATGTTTTTCAAATTATTAAGAACTTTGGCAAATTCTGCATTTCAACTAGTTTTAATTATCCAATTATCATTCCATCATTAAAAATCAAAAATTAAATTTATAAACATGTTAAATTATATTTGAGATTTTATTTCTTGATGATATGTTCTAAAGTATAAATCGACTCGTAAGATCCATTAATGCTGGGTTGTAAATTAACTTATTGATGGATACCCAAAACTTGCAACCTAGTATCACATCCTATCCATGGTGAATGGCTTGGGTAAATACTTACCTAGTTCGATAAATTTGTCAGCTGAAAATTTATCTCCTGGTCAATAAATTTCTTGTCAAATTAGCTAGTGCTAAACATTAATATATTTGATTCTAAGAAATAAGTCCTTGCATTACAAAAACTTAAATTCATTTCTTCTGTTGAGTTTCATTGTAAAAATGTAGTCGTTTTTACAAAGAAGATAATAAAAATTTCCTCACAATAAAAAGAAAATAATTTTTAGAAATTAAAATTTTTCGTATTACATTTCTTTCTTTTAAAATAAAATTTTGATTCTATTTTTTGGTTATTACCAAAATTAAGTTTGCTATAGAATTAATAATAAATGACAACAATAATTTTCAAATAGAAAATACATTTTTAATTTCACCAATGGAATCTGTTTGATATTTAAACATGGTGGTTTTAATAATATTGTACTTGATATAATAGATAACACCCAAGATCTATCGAAATGTGTAATACGCGATTTGCATGTGCGTGTTGTGGAGCAGTTTGGAAGCGTGCTGGACCGAGGTGCGCTGATGCAAATCTGAAACTCACCGTAGCCTATAAAATGAGTGTGTCGGATGCTTGAGGAGTCGTTCGTGAACCATCTGGGAAGTCTGTTCGAGAAGTGTTTACTGCCCGGTCCGTGCAAAGGTTTTAAGTCTGGGAATTCTGTTCGAGAAGTGTTTACTGCCCTGTCTGTGCAAAGGTTTTAAGCCTGGGAAGTCTGTTTGAGAAGTGTTTACTGCCTAGTCAGTGCAAAGGTTTTGAGTCTTTGAAGTCTGTTCGAGAAGTGTTAACTAACCTGCCTGTGCAAAGGTTTTAAAATGTAAAGGCAAAGTAATTAGAACTCAACTCAAAAACGCACGCTAACTGTGAAAACGGATTTGCCAATTTCTCGGTGTTTTACATTGATTTGAATTATCAATTCTGCGCATAAATCCTTACTCGCAACAAAAAAAATAATGTTACAACGACTACTATGAGAACTATTTCAAAAGCTCATTGGTCATATGAGTGAGGATTTACCATAAAATTGATCAAAAACTACAGGTAAAAACGGAATTGCCATTTATGAGATACATGGATTTGAATCTGTGCATAAATGAATTGCTGTTTTTGTGGACTTTTACAATGATTTTAATTATCAATTGTGCTCATGAATCTCTACTCGCGACTAAATAAGGAACAATACTCACACCACAGCCATGAGGACTTCTTCAGTAGTACATTGAGCTATAGATTTGTCCCAAGGAGTTAGATCTAACGGAAATTGGTACAATAGAGAAGTCTATCGTCAAAATGGAATTGCTGTTTTTGCGGTCTTTTACAATGATTTTAATTACCAATTGTGCTCATAAATCTCTACTCGCAACTAAATAAGGAACAATGCTCACACCACAGCCATGAGGACTTCTTCAGTAGTACATTGAGCTATAGATTTGTCCGGAGTTGATCTAACAGGGAAATTGGTACAAGAAAGAAGTCTATCGGTCGAAAGAATTGCTGTTTTTGCAGTCTTTTACAATGATTTTAATTACCAATTGTGCTCATAAATCTCTACTCGCAACTAAATAAGGAACAATGCTCACACCGCAGCCATGAGGACTTCTTCAGTAGTACATTGAGCTATAGATTTGTCCCAGGGAGTTAGATCTAACAGGGAAATTGGTACAAGAAAGAAGTCTATCGGTCTAAACGGAATTGCTGTTTTTGGAGTCTTTTACATTGATTCTAATTACCAATTGTGCTCATAAATCTCTGCTCGCAACTAAATAAGGAACAATGCTCACACCACAGCCATGAGGACTTCTTCAGTAGTACATTGAGCTATAGATTTGTCCCATGGAGTTAGATCTAACATGGAAATTCGTACAAAACGTCTATCGGTCGCAACGGAATTGCTGTTTTTGCGGTCTTTTACATTGATTCTAATTACCAATTGTGCTCATAATCTCTACTCGCAACTAAATAAGGAACAATGCTCACACCACAGCCATGAGGACTTCTTCAGTAGTACATTGAGCTATAGATTTGTCCCATGGAGTTAGATCTAACGGGGAAATTGGTACAAGAAAGAAGTCTATCGGTCTCAACGGAATTGCTGTTTTTGCGGTCTTTTACATTGATTCTAATTACCAATTGTGCTCATAAATCTCTACTCGCAACTAAATAAGGAACAATGCTCACACCACAGCCATGAGGACTTCTTCAGTAGTACATTGAGCTATAGATTTGTCCCATGGAGTTAGATCTAACAGGGAAATTGGTACAAGAAAAAGTCTATCGGTCTCAACGGAATTGCTGTTTTTGCGGTCTTTTACATTGATTCTAATTACCAATTGTGCTCATAAATCTACTCGCAACTAAATAAGGAACAATGCTCACACCACAGCCATGAGGACTTCTTCAGTAGTACATTGAGCTATAGATTTGTCCCATGGAGTTAGATCTAACAGGGAAATTGGTACAAGAAAGAAGTCTATCGGTCTCAACGGAATTGCTGTTTTTGCGGTCTTTTACATTGATTTTAATTACCAATTGTGCTCATAAATCTCTACTCGCAACTAAATAAGGAACAATGCTCACACCACAGCCATGAGGACTTCTTCAGTAGTACATTGAGCTATAGATTTGTCCCATGGAGTTAGATCTAACAGGGAAATTGGTACAGAAAAAAGTCTATCGGTCTCAACGGAATTGCTGTTTTTGCGGTCTTTTACATTGATTTTAATTACCAATTGTGCTCATAAATCTACTCGCAACTAAATAAGGAACAATGCTCACACCACAGCCATGAGGACTTCTTCAGTAGTACATTGAGCTATAGATTTGTCCCATGGAGTTAGATCTAACAGGGAAATTGGTACAAGAAAAAGTCTATCGGTCGAACGGAATTGCTGTTTTTGCGGTCTTTTACATTGATTTTAATTACCAATTGTGCTCATAAATCTCTACTCGCAACTAAATAAGGAACAATGCTCACACCACAGCCATGAGGACTTCTTCAGTAGTACATTGAGCTATAGATTTGTCCCATGGAGTTAGATCTAACAGGGAAATTGGTACAAGAAAGAAGTCTATCGGTCACAACGGAATTGCTGTTTTTGCGGTCTTTTACATTGATTTAATTACCAATTGTGCTCATAAATCTCTACTCGCAACTAAATAAGGAACAATGCTCACACCACAGCCATGAGGACTTCTTCAGTAGTACATTGAGCTATAGATTTGTCCCATGGAGTTAGATCTAACAGGGAAATTGGTACAAGAAAGAAGTCTATCGGTCTCAACGGAATTGCTGTTTTTGCGGTCTTTTACATTGATTCTAATTACCAATTGTGCTCATAAATCTCTACTCGCAACTAAATAAGGAACAATGCTCACACCACAGCCATGAGGACTTCTTCAGTAGTACATTGAGCTATAGATTTGTCCCATGGAGTTAGATCTAACAGGGAAATTGGTACAAGAAAGAAGTCTATCGGTCTCAACGGAATTGCTGTTTTTGCGGTCTTTTACATTGATTCTAATTACCAATTGTGCTCATAAATCTCTACTCGCAACTAAATAAGGAACAATGCTCACACCACAGCCATGAGGACTTCTTCAGTAGTACATTGAGCTATAGATTTGTCCCATGGAGTTAGATCTAACAGGGAAATTGGTACAAGAAAGAAGTCTATCGGTCTCAACGGAATTGCTGTTTTTGCGGTCTTTTACATTGATTCTAATTACCAATTGTGCTCATAAATCTCTACTCGCAACTAAATAAGGAACAATGCTCACACCACAGCCATGAGGACTTCTTCAGTAGTACATTGAGCTATAGATTTGTCCCATGGAGTTAGATCTAACAGGGAAATTGGTACAAGAAAGTCTATCGGTCTCAACGGAATTGCTGTTTTTGCGGTCTTTTACATTGATTCTAATTACCAATTGTGCTCATAAATCTCTACTCGCAACTAAATAAGGAACAATGCTCACACCACAGCCATGAGGACTTCTTCAGTAGTACATTGAGCTATAGATTTGTCCCATGGAGTTAGATCTAACAGGGAAATTGGTACAAGAAAGAAGTCTATCGGTCTCAACGGAATTGCTGTTTTTGCGGTCTTTTACATTGATTCTAATTACCAATTGTGCTCATAAATCTCTACTCGCAACTAAATAAGGAACAATGCTCACACCACAGCCATGAGGACTTCTTCAGTAGTACATTGAGCTATAGATTTGTCCCATGGAGTTAGATCTAACAGGGAAATTGGTACAAGAAAGAAGTCTATCGGTCTCAACGGAATTGCTGTTTTTGCGGTCTTTTACATTGATTCTAATTACCAATTGTGCTCATAAATCTCTACTCGCAACTAAATAAGGAACAATGCTCACACCACAGCCATGAGGACTTCTTCAGTAGTACATTGAGCTATAGATTTGTCCCATGGAGTTAGATCTAACAGGGAAATTGGTACAAAAAAAGAAGTCTATCGGTCACAACGGAATTGCTGTTTTTGCGGTCTTTTACATTGATTCTAATTACCAATTGTGCTCATAAATCTCTACTCGCAACTAAATAAGGAACAATGCTCACACCACAGCCATGAGGACTTCTTCAGTAGTACATTGAGCTATAGATTTGTCCCATGGAGTTAGATCTAACAGGGAAATTGGTACAAGAAAGAAGTCTATCGGTCCAACGGAATTGCTGTTTTTGCGGTCTTTTACATTGATTTTAATTACCAATTGTGCTCATAAATCTCTACAACTAAATAAGGAACAATGCTCACACCACAGCCATGAGGACTTCTTCAGTAGTACATTGAGCTATAGATTTGTCCCATGGAGTTAGATCTAACAGGGAAATTGGTACAAGAAAAGTCTATCGGTCTCAACGGAATTGCTGTTTTTGCGGTCTTTTACATGATTTTAATTACCAATTGTGCTCATAAATCTCTACTCGCAACTAAATAAGGAACAATGCTCACACCACAGCCATGAGGACTTCTTCAGTAGTACATTGAGCTATAGATTTGTCCCATGGAGTTAGATCTAACAGGAAATTGGTACAAGAAAAAGTCTATCGGTCAAACGAAATTGCTGTTTTTGCGGTCTTTTACAATGATTTTAATTACCAATTGTGCTCATAAATCTCTACTCGCAACTAAATAAGGAACAATGCTCACACCACAGCCATGAGGACTTCTTCAGTAGTACATTGAGCTATAGATTTGTCCCATGGAGTTAGATCTAACAGGGAAATTGGTACAAGAAAGAAATCTATCGGTCGCAACGGAATTGCTGTTTTTGCGGTCTTTTACAATTGATTTAATTACCAATTGTGCTCATAAATCTCTACTCGCAACTAAATAAGGAACAATGCTCACACCACAGCCATGAGGACTTCTTCAGTAGTACATTGAGCTATAGATTTGTCCCATGGAGTTAGATCTAACAGGGAAATTGGTACAAGAAAGAAATCTATCGGTCGAAACGAATTGCTGTTTTTGCGGTCTTTTACATTGATTCTAATTACCAATTGTGCTCATAAATCTCTACTCGCAACTAAATAAGGAACAATGCTCACACCACAGCCATGAGGACTTCTTCAGTAGTACATTGAGCTATAGATTTGTCCCATGGAGTTAGATCTAACAGGGAAATTGGTACAAGAAAGAAATCTATCGGTCGAAAACAGAATTGCTGTTTTTGCGGTCTTTTACACTATTATCGAATCTTTGTGATATTAAACATTGTGGCTTTAATAATATTGTACTTGATATAATAGATAACACCCAAGATCTATCGAAATGTGTAATACGCGATTTGCATGTGCGTGTTGTGGAGCAGTTTGGAAGCGTGTTGGGCCGAGGTGCGCTGATGCAAATCTGAAACTCACCGTAGCCTATAAAATGAGTGTGTCGGATGCTTGAGGAGTCGTTCGTGAACCATCTGGGAAGTTTGTTCGAGAAGTGTTTACTGCCCTGTCCGTGCAAAGGTTGGAAGTCTGGGAAGTCTGTTCGAGAAGTGTTTACTGCCCTGTCCGTGCAAATGTTTTAAGTCTTGGAAGTCTGTTCGAGAAATGTTGCTGCCCGGTCCTTGCAAAGGTTTTAAGTCTTGGAAGTCTGTTCGAGAAGTGTTTACTGCCCTGTCCGTGCAAAAGTTTTAATCTTGGAAGTGTTCGAGAAGTGTTTTGCTGCCCGGTCCGTGCAAAAGTTTTAAGTCTGGGAAATCTGTTCGAGAAGTGTTTACAAGAATGAAGTCTATCGGTCGAAACGGAATTGCTGTTTTTGCGGTCTTTTACAATAATTTTAATTACCAATTGTGCTAATAAATCTCTACTCACAACTACATAAAGAACAATGCTCACACCACAGCCATATGAGGACTTCTTCAGTACTACATTGAGCTATAGATTTGTCCCAAGGAGTAAGATCTAACAGGGAAATTGGTACAAGAAAGAAGTCTATTGGTCGAAACGGAATTGCTGTTTTTTCGGTGTTTTACAATGATTTTAATTACCAATTGTGTGCTCATGAATCTCTACTCGCAACTAAATAAGGAACAATTCTCACACCACAGCCATGAGGACTTCTTCAGTAGTACATTGAGCTATTTATTTGTCCCATGGTGTTAGATCTAACAGGGAAATTGGTACAAGAAAGAAGTCTATCGGTCGAAATGGAATCGGTGTTTTTGCGGTCTTTTACAATGATTTTAATTACCAATTGAGCACATAAATCTCTACTCGCAACTAAATAAGGAACAATGCTCACACCACAGACATGAAAAATTCTTCAGTATACATTAAGCTATAGATTTGTCCAAGGAGTTTATATTTAACGGGGAAATTGGTACAAGAAAGATGTCTATTGTTCAACGGAATTGGTGTTTTTCCTGTCTATTTAAATGATTTAATTACCAATTGTGCTCATCAATCTCTACTCGCAACAAAATAAGGAACAATGCTCACACCACAGCCATGAGGACTTCTTCAGTAGTACATTGAGCTATAGATTTGTCCCAAGGAGTTAGATCTAACAGGGAAATTGGTACAAGAAAGAAGTCTATTGGTCGCAACGGAATTGCTGTTTTTGCGTTTTTTTACAATGATTTTAATTACCAATTGTGCTCATAAATCTCTACTCGCAACTAAATAAGGAACAATGCTCACATCACAGCCATGAGGACTTCTTCAGTAGTACATTGAGCTATAGATTTGTCCAAGGAGTTAGATCTAACAGGGAAATTGGTACAAGAAAGAAGTCTATTGGTCGCAACGGAATTGCTGTTTTTGCGGTCTTTTACAATGATTTTAATTACCAATTGGGCTCATAAATCTCTACTCGCAACTAAATAAGGAACAATGCTCACACCACAGCCATAGGGACTTCTTCAGTAGTATATTGAGCTATAGATTTGTCCCAAGGAGTTAGATCTAACAGGGAAATTGGTACAAGAAAGAAGTCTATTGGTCGCAACGGAATTGCTGTTTTTGCGGTCTTTTACAATGATTTTAATTACCAATTGTGCTCATGAATCTCTACTCGCAACTAAATAAGGAAAATGCTCACATCACAGCCATGAGGACTTCTTCAGTAGTACATTGAGCTATAGATTTGTCCCAAGGAGTTAGATCTAACAGGGAAATTGGTACAAGAAAGAAGTCTATTGGTCGCAACGGAATTGCTGTTTTTCGGTCTTTTACAATGATTGTAATTACCAATTGTGCTCATGAATCTCTACTCGCAACTAAATAAGGAACAATTCTTACACCACAGCCTTGAGGACTTCTGCAGTAGTATATTGAGCTATAGATTTGTCCCAAGGAGTTAGATCTAACAGGGAAATTGGTACAAGAAAGAAGTCTATTGGTTGCAATGGAATTGCTGTTTTTTTTAGGTCTTTTACAATGATTTTAATTACCAATTGTGCTCATAAATCTCTACTCGCAACTAAATAAGGAACAATGCTCACACCACAGCCATGAGGACTTCTTCAGTAGTACATTGAGCTATAGATTTGTCCTAAGGAGTTAGATCTAACAGGGAAATTGGTACAAGAAAGAAGTCTATTGTTCGCAACGGAATTGCTGTTTTTGCGGTCTTTTACAATGATTTTAATTACCAATTGTGCTCATAAATCTCTACTCGCAACTAAATAAGGAACAATGCTCACACCACAGCCATGAGGACTTCTTCAGTAGTACATTGAGCTATAGATTTGTCCTAAGGAGTTAGATCTAACAGGGAAATTGGTACAAGAAAGAATTCTATTGGTCGCAACAGAATTGCTTTTTTGCGGTCTTTTACAATGATTTTTATTACCAATTGTGCTCATAAATCTCTACTCGCAACTAAATAAGGAACAATGCTCACACCACAGCCATGCGGACTTCTTCAGTAGCCCATTGAGCTATAGATTTGTCCCAATGAGTTAGGTCTTACCGGGAAATTGACACAAAAATCAAGTCTCTCGGTTGGAACGGAATTTCTGTATTTTCGGTCTTTCACAGTGATTTTAATTACCAATTTGCTCATAAATGTCTACTCGCAACTAAATAAGGAACAATGCTCACACCACATCTATGATGACTTCCTCAGTAGTACATTGAGCTATAGATGTGTCCCAATGAGTTAGGTCTTACCGGGAAATTGACACAAGAATCAAGTCTATTTGTCGAAAAGGAATTGCTGTTTTTGCGGTCTTTTACAATGATTTTAATTGCCAGTTGTGCGCATAAATCTTTTCTCGCAAGTAAATAAGGAACAATGCTCACACCACAGCCATAAGGATTTCTTCAGTAGTACATTTAGGTATAGATTTGTCCCAATGAGTTAGGTCTTACCGGGAAATTGTAACAAGAATCAAGTCTATCGGTAGGATCGGAATTGCTGTTTTTGCCATCTTTTACAATGATTTTAATTACCAATTGTGCTCATAAATCTCTACTCGCAACTAAATAAGGAATAATGTTCCCACCAGAGCCATGAGGACTTCTTCAGTAGTACATTGAGCTATAGATTTGTCCCAAGGAGTTTGTCTTACCGGGAAATTGTAATAAGAATCAAGTCTATCGGTCGGTACGGAATTGCTGTTTTTGCGGTCTTTTACAATGATTTTATTTACCAATTGTGTATAAATCTCTACTCGCAACTAAATGAGGAACAATTCTCACGCCCCAGCCATGAGGCCTTCTTCAGTAGTACATTGAGCTGTAGATTTGTCCAAAAGAGTTAGGTCTTAACGGGATATTGACACAAGAATCTCAAGTCTATCGGTCGGAACGGAATTGCTGTTTTTGTGGTCTTTTACAATGAATTTAATTACCAATTGTGCGCATAAATGTGTACTCGCAACTAAATAAGGAATAATGTTCACACCACAGCCATGAGGACTTCTTCAGTAGTACATTGAGCTATAGATTTGTCCCAAGGAGTTAGCTCCTACCGGGAAATTGACACAAGAATCAAGTCTATGGGTCGAAACGGAAGTGCTGTTTTTGCGGTCTTTTACAATGATTTTAATTACCAATTGTGCTCATGAATATCTGAAACTCTATTCGCAACTAACTAAGGATTAATACTCACACCAGAGCCATGAGGACTTCTACAGTAGTACATTGAGCTATAGATTTTTCTCAAAGAGTCAGGTTTTACCGGGCAATTGGCACAAGAATCAAGTCTATACATCGGAACGGAATTGCTGTTTTTGCGGTCTTTTACAGTCATTTTGGGATTGGAGTTTAGGGTTAGTTTGATTCGAGAATAAATAAATAATTAGTGTTCAGTTTTTTCTGGGTCACTTTATACAGGATTACCCAGAAAAAACAGAACCCACACATTTTTTTAATAAAACTGTTAATTTTACATAGGGGGGGGGTAGTGTTTAATGTTAGGGTTCGGGTTAGTGTTTGGGTTTAGGGTTAGTTTAATGGGAAATTAGATAAATAATTTGCATTCTGTTAATTTTGGGTCACCCTAATTTTCCGACCGTTTTTCAAGTTCAGCTCTCATCTCGAGATTTCTTTTAATCATTTATTAACATTTTTTAAAAACTCTAGAAGTTACTTTAATTCATTCATATTAGTGTCGTCTCGAATACAACTATAATTTATTTCGACCGTTTATTCATGAGACAATTTAATATCATCTTGAAAAATGTTTTTCCATTCGAAAAGTTTTTTTCCATTCGAAAAAAGGGAACATTAAACAAACTCCTGATGATTTTTTTTTAATTTTCAGGTCACGGAAATAATGAAAATTATGATTGAAAAACAATGTTTTCAATTTTGCACTGTTAAATCAACTGAAATTTAACGTAGCTTAAAATAAGTTACGATAAGAGGTTTTTTTTTTTAAATTCTATGAAAAATCAATTAATAGTTTTATTTTCACGAACATTTCCATAAAATACCTTTGGATGTAAATATATCTGAAATAGTTTTTTTCTAAAATATATTAGGGGAAATATTTTTTTACGAGGTCTATCCGCCCATTTTATTTTATGAGATAAAAAATAATGACGCGTCAGAAAAATGTTGTACTTTTTTTCTATAAAGATAACGCTGTAATTTAACAATTTTTCCCAATCGGATAATCTTATCTTTAAATTAACTGTTTTTCTTTGTAACAACACTGTACGATCTTTAATTGTTTTTTACGAGATTTTTGATAAACAAAGTTCGGAAATATTTATTTCTGTTTTATTCAAGATGGCCTAAATTGTTCACGTGACCGAATTGGTGATACCTACCGGTCATGGACCGGGTACTTTAGCTAGTATACATATAAAGGACGATTTTGTTACGATTCAAACTTCTTTGTTACTTGTAAGGTTTTTACTTGTTTCTTTCAGGGTTGTTTTCACTTAGAAATAACCTGCAACATAACTACAAGACAAATGACACAAAAAAGATTAAGGGTCGTAGAGAGAGAGAGAGAGAGAGAGAGAGAGAGAGAGAGAGAGAGAGAGAGAGAGGAGAGAGAAAGAGAGAGATAAGAAAGAAAGAAAGAGAAGAAAGAGAGAAAGAAAGAGAGATATAAAGAAAGAAGAAAGTGAGATAAGAAAAAGAAAAGAGAGAGAGAGAGAGAGAGAAGAGAGAGAGAGAGAGAAAGAAAAAAAAGAAAGAGAGAGATGAGAGTGAAAGTGAAAGAAAGCAAGAATGAAAAAGAGAAAGAAGAAAGAGTAAAAGAAAGAAAGAGGGAGTGTGAAAGAGAGAGAGAGAGAGAGAGAGAGAGAGAGAGAGAGAGAGAGAAAAGAGAGAGAGAGAGAGAGAGAGGAGAGAAGAAAGAGTGAGAGAAGAGAGAGAGAGAGAGAGAGAGAGAGAGAGAGAAAAAGAAAGAATGAAGAAAGAGAGAAAGAAAGAGAGAGAGAATAAAAAGAACTAAAGAGAGAGTGAAGAGAGAGAGAGAGAGAGAGAGAGAGAGAGAGAGAGAGAGAGAGAGAATGAAGAAAGAGAAAGAAAGAAAAAAAGAAAGAAAGAAAGAAAGAGAAATGAAAGAGAAAGAAAGAGAAAAAGAAAGACAGATAGAGACAAGAAAAGAAAGAGGGGGTGTGAAAGAGAGAGAGAGAGAGAGAGAGAGAGAGAGAGAGAGAGAGAGAGAGAGAGAGAGAGGAGAGAGAGAGATGAAAGAAAGAAATAGAGGAGAGAGAGATATAGAATGAATGAGAGAAGAATAATGAAAAAGAGAGAGAGAGAGGAGAGAGAGAGTAAAAAAGAGAGAAAGAAAGAGAGAAAAAATAAAGAAATAGCAAAAGAACGAAAAAGAGAGAGAGACAGACAAAAATAAAGAAAAGAGAGTGGAAAAAGAAAGAAACTGCGAGGGAAGAGAGAGAGAGTGTGTGTGTGGGAGAGAGTAGGAGAAAAAAGAGAAAAGAATGAAAGAAAGTGAGAGAGAGGAAAAAAAGAACGCATGATAGAAAGAATAATAGAAAAACAGAGAGAGAGAGAGAGAGAGAGAGAGAGAGAGAGAGAGAGAGAGAGAGAGAGAGAGAGAGAGAGAGGAGAGAGAAATGAAGAATGAATGAAAGAGAGAGAAGAAAGAACAAAAAGAAAGAAGGATAGAAAGAAAAAGTGGGAGAAAAAGAAGAAAGAAAAAGAGTGAGAGAGCGAGAGAGAGAAAGAAAGAGAAAAAGAAAGATAGAGAAATAGAGAAAAAGGAAGAGAGAGAAAGAGTGAAAGAGAGAAAGAAAATAAAGGAAGACTAAAAGAAGAAAGAAAGAAAGATAAAAAAGAAAGAAAGAAAGAAAGAGGGAGAGAGAGAGAGAGAGTGGAGAGAGTGTGAGAAAGAAAAGAGAAAAGAAAGAAGATAGTGAGAGAGTAAAAAAGGACGAAAGAGAGAAAGAAAAAAGAAAGAGAGAAAGAGAGAGAAAGAGAGGTTTGTGTGTGTGTGTGTGTGTGTGTGTGTGTGTGTGTGTGTGTGTGTGTGTGTGTGTGTGTGTGTCTGATTCGACCTGATGATATTGATAAATGATTTACAAATACATGCTATAAATTCCGAATTCCCTTTTGGTCTACATCCGGGTACATTAGGTACCACCAAACCGTTTAGGCCATCTTGAATAAAACGGAAATAGATATTTCCGAACTTTGTTTATAAAAAATCTCGTAGAAAAAAAGATCGTACAGGGTTGTTATAAAGAAAAATAGTTAATTCAAAGATCAAATTATCCGATTGGGAAAAATTACATCGTTATCTTAAAAAATAAACAAACCTGCCCGAATTACTTGCGAAAGGGTAATTTTCAGACCGTAATATAGACAGAAAAGTTACTAATTATTTCCCTTTTACGATTAACCCGTAAAAGTATGGAATGAAAATTTGAATATTTTTTCTAAGAGAAAAACTGATAAAATAATCTATTATACTTACTTTTTATTTTAATTATTGAAAAAAGTTAAATAAAATATTTTTTTTCACGCTAACACTGTTATCCTAACAGGAACAAACTTCGGTTACTTAGAAGCGTCTCGTCTCTTTGTAAAACAAATATGTCAGAAATGCTCTTCCGTACATTCTAAGGATCACACATTACTATTCAACAATAAAAATTACAAATTCTTTTAAAAATATTAATCGAGCTCGTATCGAACCAATGTTTAGTTCACCTGAATTATAAAATTAATATTTTTAAATATCCGTGAAAAATTCGATTTTTTGACGCAGGAAAAAAAAAAATTTAATTTATTTCACGCAGAAAATAAAAATATTTAATCACACAAAAGATTGAAAATCTCTTAAAAATTAATTTCTTAAAAAAAATTTTTTTTTTTTACAATTTAATAGAATATAGTACGTACCAATTATAAAAGCAACAAAAGTTTTCAAATATTAATATTATGACATTTTTTTGCACTTTTTTATTTCCGATTCATTAATTTTTCCTCAAAAACTAGACCTCGTACATTCATACAATTTCATTGATATAGTTATTCAGACTCTTATCTTTATAGAAAAAAAGAAAAAGTTTGTTCTGACGCGTCATTTTTTTTTATCTCATAAATAAAATTAGGGGGGGGAATAGACCTCGTAAAAAAATATTTCCCCTAATATATTTTAGAAAAAAACTATTTCAGATGTATTTACATCCAATGGTAAAATTTATGGAAATTTTCGTGAAAATCAGATTATTAATTGATTTTTCATAGAATTTTTTAAAAAATCCTCATATCGTAACTTGTTTTTTAGCTACGTTAAAATTTCAGTTTGATTTAACAGTGCAAAAATGAAAACATTGTTTTTCAATCATAATTTTCATTATTTCCGTATGCTGAAAAATTTTTTTTTTAAATCATCAGGGTTTATTTTATGTTTTTCTTTTAAATGGAAAAAAAATTTTCAAAGAAAATATTAAATTTTCTGTAAGTTTCATTGCTGTTAAAATATTAGAAAAGGGGGGTGAATTATAGGGTTTCAAATGTGGTGGTACCTAGCGGGTAACGT
>CM042151.1:0-25335 GCA_023376005.1 Doryteuthis pealeii
CCACAACATATACATAGATAGAATTTGATAATTATAATTGAAATAATCTCGACAAGCAAACTCGGCAAATACTGCGTGCGATGTGGGGAACACTGTACAGCTGTTTCAACCTTATTAGGTCTCATCAGCAGTGTATGTGCCGAGTTTGTTTGTCGTGATTATTTCAATTATAATTATCAAATTCTATCTATGTATATGTTGTGGGTGCAGCTATATGATATACACATTGTAGTGCCCTCAAAAATATAAATAATAATATACTTGCTTCAAAGCAAATTATCAAATACTGTTACATACATATATATATATATATATATATATATATATATATATATATGGAGAAAAGTAGACAAACATGGGATGTTGTACTGGATGGAAGTTTATCATTGGTGGTGATGTTTCGGTCAATCAGACCTTCTTCAGGACACAAACTGGGTTCTTGTATTGAAGGATTCAGTTCTCTTACTGACAACCCAAGAACTCAGTTCGTGTCCTGAAGAATGTCCGATAGACCGAAACGTTATAACGCCAACATCACACGAATAATAAACTTCCATCCTGTGTTTGTTCTCTTTTCTCCACATACTGTCAGATTGATTTCCTTCCATATTATAATATATATTGTATATATATATATATATATATATTGATGTATATGGGTGTGTAAATATACGAATATGATAAAAAAACAATATATTCCGAGGATGTATCTATTTATGAATGATAATATCTATAAGAAAATAATTTATTCATAACTGATAATATTTACAAATAAACAATCTATTTACTATAATATAATATTTATACTTATAGACTTAAAATCCTGTTTACAAAATAAATTTAACCCTCCCAATGAAAAAAAATTACCAAAAATCAGGGAATTATCCGATTTAAGAAAATTTCAGTATTGATTTATCAATGAATGAATTTTATAATGCATCAGTTATTTTATTTCAAAACTTTCTGATTTTTTTCAACTCACTTAACTTTGACCCCCACCCCCCGCCTTTATTTTAGGGTGCAAAATATTGGTGGGTTATATACTTTCGAAACTATTACAGTATAAATAAAGGCCGAAGGGTGTGAATAGAAGAAATAATTTTTTTTTTTTTTTTTTTTAAACACGGATTTTTAGACAAATTGGGTATAATACCTAGTTTAACAAATTTAAAGCGTTAGAAAATTTTAATGGATTTTGTGGACACCAGCGATCTCACAACCTTGTGGAAGGCAGAAGGGTCTTTTGCAAAGTAAAAATTCCGTGCCATGAGAAGAACAAAAAAAAAAAATATTTGATGTTTTAAAACAAAACATGATGGATTAGTGAAGTTCATAATTTTATATAGATCATTTTAATTTTCAGTGGGGATAAAAACAAAAAACAAAAAAAAAAAAACAAGGTACCCTAATCAAGGTAAACATATCAGTTGGATTAGCTCTTGATGAAACCAACCTTTATGTGCACACACACACACACACACACCTGAAAAAAATTGGCCAGAAGCATAAAAAATGAATTCAGTATTTGACCTATTTTCCCCAATAATGCGTAGGTTTATCAATTTATTTAATTTATGGTCAAAATCATTTATGCATAGGATAAATCTTATTCATTAACAATGTCTCTGAAAATCTAAGTTAGATTTGCCTCAAAACAGCCCATGTTATTAGTGCGTTTAAAATCCTGCAATGTGTCTTATATGTCAATAAGAAATAAAGGTGTAATAATATATGTTGTGGGGCATACATATTATAATGTACTCTCTCTCTCTCAAATTATATCATTTTAAAGAGGTAATGCATAAAAATAATGATATACAATTAGATATATAAATATATACAAGACAATATCACTTACAAATAAATAGATATATAATAAATATTTGCATATCTATAAATAAATACATCTTCTGAATATTTTCTCTTTTTCATATTTTTATATTTACATATCATCAGATTAATTTCCATTTTCTCAAATATATATATATATATATATATATACAGACACTCACAATGTACAATTATAAGTCCCAGTAGTAAACTCAAAGTGTTTCTTTATAAAACTGAACAATGTGTGCACTTCTAATCACACTGCGTATATCATTGTTACCTGTAGATGAAGATATGTTACGTAACATCACTGGACCCGACAAAGAACCCGGAGCACATATATATATATAAAAATATAGACATATATTTTTATTCTTCAGTTGTGTGTATATACAGAGAGTCGTCAGTAGAGAATGCACATGCACAGGAACCATCAGGAGTTCTGACTGCGAGTGACCTCGATCTTGATCACCCAATCCCAGATCTCAAAGGGTGTTTTATAATTCTTTAACTCAACAGGACCACGCCTCTTTGATCGTGACACCTACGCAGTTTCCTGTAGACACACCTCCTCACCCACACAGCTTGTTTTTTATTGGTTATGGGCTACACCTACACATTTTCTGTGCCTACGCATTGTCAATTTACACCTGTGTTTCTGGGTGTCAAAGGTCGGTCCAATACATTCAAGGCAATATACTTTTTTTTTGTTTTCAGGCCCATGTTTGACACCCATGCATTTCAGTGCCCAGGCACGAGTCATCTGCACCTGTTTCATCCCGGGTGCCAATTTGTCGACCGGGCAATATATTACAGATACTAGCAAATATATGCACCCTCCGGGTGCAAGTATTTAAGTTTCAATGTAATAAAAATATGGTATTAAATTAGAAAGGCTAATGAAACTAAATAAGAATACAGATAAAAAGATTTGAAACAGAGGGAGTATAATAAAAGATTTGAAACAGAGGAGTATAATAAAAATGGAACAACTGAAACTTACTCTTCCATCACTCTCGTCTTTCATTGTTATTTTTCTAATTTAACTATTTAGTTATAAGAGGAAGTAAAGAATAAAATGATAGTTATTTTTCTTGTTAATGGATTTCATTTAAGATTCATTGAAGAGATTTTGCTTATATTCATTAAAATAAACCAAACAGTTAGAAATCAATAATACTAAGCACATATTTATTAAATTCGATTTTTTAATATTAATATGCAAATTAGCCTTCCCGTTCACACTGTAAACCGCTATTTTGTTGTATATATAAATATAATTGCATGTTGTCAGTATGTAGACATAGTAAACAGTATTAATAATGTAAGACAATTTTATTAATAATTTTAAAGAGGTTTAAATAAAAATAAAATCATGGAGAATGTGATGTCAATAACTTAGAGAATTGTGACTTGAGTAGGAATATAGTTTCGGTTACAGACAGAAAAACACACAATCTCCATTATAATAAGATATCAAGATATTTGGTGAAAGAATCGACTACAGACTTGACATATGCTGTGTGACTAGGTGCTCACACATCTGTATTTTTTTGAAACAATGAAACTTTACATAGTGAGTGTCCTTATAGTGAATAGCTTTTTTTCTTTTATTTTTTGTTTTTTATAGACGCCCCGTATACATTCCTAAAGTGAATAAACGGGGGCTAACAAATCTTTTTTGCAACTTATAATTATTTTATCAACATGTCCAATTACACTGAAGGTATTATTATTATTATTATTATTATTATTTCACTCCTTGTGAGTTTTTCACACCAGCGTTAGCTGACAGTCTTTCACAGGAGTCTAAGTGACAACAAGTCTCCTCATTATTATTATTATTATTATTATTATTATTATTATTATTATTATTATGTATGTATCTGGATTTCCTCCTTACATTTGTTTTCTTACAATCCCTCGTGGGGTCTTTGCCTAAGACCTTGCTTGAGGGGAGAAATAGTTATTATATGAATTTCATGTATTTATGTTTTAATTTTTTTTATATTATTATTATTATTATTATTATTATTATTATCAACCACAATCAACCTTTTGCACTGTCTACTGCCCTTTAACACAATGAAAAGAAAAAAAAAAAAAAAAAACAAGAAAAAAAAGAGAAAAATGAAAAATGTTTTTCACATATCAAAACAGTAGTCAACTTTTTTGACAATGTGTGATAAGTGTGGACTTTGAAACCACGCTATAAATAAAATGAAATAACAAGAAAAAAAAAAAAAAAGACTTGCTTCTCTTGTTTATCTTTTTACTAAGTATGTTGTTGTTGTTGTTGTTGTTATATGTATGTACCCAGCCCCTCCACCACATGCAGGATGCAACACAAGTTCAAATTTTTAAGCAAAGTTCCACAGATTTGAATTGAGTTTTCTCATCTGTTTACTCCATATCTATTATTATAAAAGTAAGTAAAGTTGTCAGAGCAGCCTAAAGTCGGTATCAGCCAGTCAGCGAGGGAGTCTATCCCCTTTTCAATAGCGCTAGACCAAGGAGATTGTGTTGGCGTCTGAGGTGGTGCGCCACACCTACCATCAGCTCCTTACTTTACCGCACAGATCCCTGTGCTACTCATACGCTGAGTTGGCGAGGACCGGTATCGAACTAGGAACCTTGTGGTTTCTAGCCGAACACTCTACCGACTGAGCTAACCCGGCCCCCTCTATTATTATACTAAAGCTAAATTAATCAACATTTGCTTCCTAAAGGCTTTCTTGGTGTTTAGTTTAATGACATGAAAATTATACTAAATTATTCCTTACTTTTAGGATTGAATTACGTTTGAAAAAAATTATTTTAATTGGTTTTAATTAGTCGTAATTTGCAATTAAGTCAAAAACCGACCAATCTCTTACTTTACTCTGTGTCTATCTCTTTCTTCCCCTCTATGTATCTCTTGACTACCTCCACGTTATATAATGTTAGTTTCTCTGGAGAGAGAGACAGACAGACAGAGAGACAGAGAGAGAGAGAGAGAGCAGGCAGAATCTGAAATGTATTTCTATGTTAAATTTCACAACCAGCGACTTGTGGCTTAAATGAGGTCAAACATTTCCTTTCTTAGAAAGCTAACAAAATGATTTTAAGGTTTTGTCCGGCCGTATTTTTTTATTTTTTATTTTATTCGCTTTTTGCTAACTCCCTTTTACCAACTCTCAATATCTACCGAGAGCTGAATGGGTGACCCACTGGGTCATATTTTGTCTAGTATATATATATATATAACAGATGAAAGTAAACAGAAGGAATACTCAATTCAACTTTGCTCAATATATATATATATATATGTATATATATATATATATATATATATATATAGAGAGAGAGAGAGAGAGAGGGGTGATTTCCTATAACTCCAGCATAAAAAGGGGAACCACTCTGAATGAATTTTATCTGTTAATCAATCTACCCATTATTTTCCCATTACACTAATCCTAACCCTAACCTCAACCCTAACCCAAACCCCATCTTCTTTTTTCCTAATAGATCAATAGATAAATAAATAATTTATCAGTCAATCAGAGTGGTTCCCCTTTTTTATGTTGGAGTTATAGGAAATGACATATGTATATATATATATAACTGATATATATATATATATATATATATATATATATATAACCGAAAGTTGATATCTTTACAGGAGTCATCGGGAAAAATATTTGAAGCCTGATGAATTATCTGTGTACCATTTTCAATAAAGTAGGTGGTCTGATGGAACTCATACGTATACGCAGATACCTATGGGTAGAAATAGATCTATAACCGTAAAATGGCCGCTTTTTAAGTCTTTTTCTTTACCATATATATATATCATAAAGATGGTAACTTCCCTGGTAATATAATTAATATCAAGTTAATCGCAACATTCACTGTCGATACAAATATTTACCTAATAAGTCAGAGTTATAAAGAATATAAAAGTACTCAATATGTTAGTAGAATGGATTTAGGCCAGAACTTTTTGGTTATAGGTTAAAGGGGTTATTCTTAATTAGTTATCCGTTTAAGTCTATGTTTGCATTTCCATAAAGATTCCTTTCTGCTGTTTATATATATATAAACAACTGTGACTCAAAAAGAATTTTGTAGTGCAAAAGATGAAGTCACAGCTGATCACAGTACAGTAACCAGATGGTTCAAGAATTTCAATTGGGTTGCAAGAAACTCGATGATCAGGCAATATAGGCCTAAAACCGTGGATTCCAAGGCTGTGATATAACTGTGTGCAAACAAATGACTATTAAATAGAAATAATTACTTGAAACCATATGATTCTTAGTATTAGATAGGAATACTTGAAACCATACAACTGTATACAAATTATTTGTTAGGTATCTTGATATCATATATAGAAAATAAAAAAGATAAAAAAATTAAAAAGAATTATTTACTCAATCCATTCACTGAGGGGAGGATTTGACACAAGGTTACAAGTATGGGGGAACAGTGAGGATCAAACTTGCTTTTCACTAGTAATACATCTGTGAGACTAGCTTGCTAACCATACACCATGACAGGACGTCTTCTTGATATCCTATATATGTGCAAAAAAATCTTACCCCCCAAAATGTAAATGTACAATGAATGTAATTCCCTAACCTCTAGGCATGAAATAACCCAAGACTGGTTGACATGCCATTAAGATGAATTAATCCACTGAGACAAAGCAAAGGAAGGAAGAAGAGTAAAACCATTTTGCTTCAAGTCTACAAATAGTCCAGATAATATCATTAAGTTTTAATAAACTCAAAATCTATGATATTCACTTGAATTTCTTTCTTTGAATCTTACATTTCGATGAACTCAAATCCAGGGTTTGTTCTGTTTTAGAAATATGTCTGAAGCCATAGAGGCAAATCTGGTAAGTAGCACTTGGAGAGTATCAGGTAAGCTTGACATCTCACAGAGCAGTGTGGTTCGGCAAAAGCTGCCAAATTGTGTTACCAAAATATTGAAAAAAAATTTAACTCATACTACAGGATGTCTAAAAAAGGATAAACCAAACTTTGCATTGTGTTACAGGGTAATCTGAACATTAGCTACATAAATGAGAGTAACCTCCCCTTGTTTCTTTCAATTTGAGGAAGCCGTTTGTTTTGGTCGGCCATTTTCATTTCACCGTAAATCTACACCGATTTTGTTCAAATCAATACAACTGCATGTTTTAACACGAAAATATAAAATATGTTTTTAATAACAAAATGTGTTCTTAATTCTGCTTGCACATTATTTGAAATGAACTTAATTGTTATTAAAAACATATTTTATATTTTCGTGTTAAAAACATGCAGTTGAATTCAAACAAATTCGTATGTTCTGTGTAGATTTACGGTGAAATGAAAATGGCCGACCCCCCCCCAAAAAAAATGGCATTGTACCGGATACTGTAGAGGAAAAACTGGAATATAAAGAAGTGTTTGAGATACGACTGACTAATCAGCACAGGGCAGCATCGTCAGATATGTTATTAACTGGTTTTATAGGGGGGTTTCGGGTCTTCCAACATAATACCCCCCCCCTCAGCCAGTCAGACCCCGTTAGAGTTTATCAAACTCTAACTCACTGCCTTTTTGTTCAATGCCAACAGAAAAATGGCTTTAAATAGAGTATGCCAACGCTGTCCTCGGCCTCTTTTCATCTGGTTGGCTAATTCTACAGCCAATCATCGTTTAGAGTAGTTTTTATAATCAGGATCGCGTGGCCCAGACATTTTTTTAAAAATAATACATTGGCATAGCTGGGATGATACTATTGGTGTAAAGTTTAGTGGAGAAAGTAAAAAAAAAAAAAAAAAGGAAAAAAAAAAATTGCATGGATATGTGAGACAGAAAGGAAAGTAAGTAGTAACAAAAAAGTAAAACTAACATTAGACTAGGGTTTCTCAAAATGGTCCATATTGACCCCGCCAGGTGTTGAATAAATTAGTCTACATGATCCAGTAATTTTTGTTTTCCTTACCCCTGTGGACCCCAATGCATTTACTTACTCTACCAAAATTTGTCAGACATCATACACCTCACACAGGACTGGGGTGAATAAAAGCATAGGGTTCCACAGGGTGAATTTACAAGTTTGCATTTATAAATCCCTTTATAACAGGAGAATACAAAATTTCTGGATCATCCAGACCAGTTGCTAGATATCGTACCCCTCACACAGGACTTCTCAAAGGGATATAATAATAAAAGCACAAGGAGGTCAACAGGGAGTGAATTACTAGTTTTCAAATAATGACTTTATACATTATACATTATAATTACTAGCAAATATATGCACCCTCCGGGTGCAAGTATTTAAGTGTAATAAAATATCATATTAAATTAGAATAATGAAACTAAATAAGAATGCAGATAAAAAGATTTTGAAACAGAGGGGGTATAATCGAAATATAGAACAACTGAAACTTACTCTTCCATCACTCTCGTCTTTCATTGTTATTTTTTCTAATTTAAGTATTTAGTTATAAGAGGAAGTAAAGAATAAAATGACAGTTATTTTATCTTGTTAATGGATTTCATTTAAGATTCATTGAAGAGACTTTTGCTTATATTCATTAAAATAAAACCAAACAGTTAGAAATCAATAATACTAAGCACATATTTATTAAATTCGATTTTTTTATATCAATATGCAAATTAGCCTTCCCGTTCACACTGTAAACCGCTATTTTGTTGTATATATAAACATAATTGTATGTTATTAGTATGTAGATATGGTTAACAGCATTAATAATGTAAAACAATTTTATTAATAATAGAGGTTAAAATAAAAATAAAATCATTGAGAATGTGATGTCAATAACTAAGGGAATTGTAACTTGAGTTGTGATATAGTTTCGGTTACAAACAAAAAAGCACACAATCTCCATTATAATAAGATATAATACAGAACACATTCATGAATGGTATACAATTAACAGCAACAAAGAAATTTATTCCGTGGTCTCTGGTCGGTAGGAAGCTTGATAAACCAGGAATGGTTTTAATTACTCACAATAAGGAAGTATACAAGAGATACATAAATGTACAATAGAGAAGTTATGGAGAGTCCATGAAGCAATGTCACTTACTGACGTTTTGTTGGGGGGTGAAACCCCCACACAAGAAGAGTGTAGACATAAATGTCTAACCCATGTTGGTGGAGTCCCGGAGACAAAAGAGGATTCAAACCTGGCGCTTCCTTGATTAAATAGTCAAGACCTTAAACACAAGGGAAGATAACTCTTCCAGCCAAACAAGGGCAGACAATCGCCACATGCCCTTCTCTTTATTTAGAGATTGTAGAGGCCGGTCAAAACTAACTCCGACGCTACAGATAATATTTAAAACGACAAGACAAAAGTCAGACAGAAAATGGAGGAATAACAAACACAGGGTATACAATTAACAGCAACAAAGAAATTTATTCCGTGGTCGCTGGTCGGTAGGAAACTTGATAAATCAGGAAAGGTTTTAATTACTCACGAACTGAAGATGAATGTCTCGTTCGTTGGTCGAAATTGCCGTCGAGTAGCACAGCCGGATAATAGTCAGCAGCCGGGTCCAATAGCTGTATGAGCTGTCGTGTCGCTAAATGTTATCAGAATTTCGGCGTCTATCTGCTGTGTCTGTCCTCTTTGTTCGTCGGAAGTTGAGTAGCGTGCCTCTGATCTTATCATTGACTTTCGCGTCGGGACAGTTCTTGAGAGTGTGGAGTACCCCTTCATCCCCATTGGGATTATCCTCGACCAGGGAATTGCTGCTTCCTGAAACGACGCCTGTGGCCAAGGAACTTGCATCAACCCACACAGTGACTTCACGTCCATCAACGCACCAATTACCCTGTGCCGGGCCCCTCTGCGACAATCTGGTAACGATGTCAGTCAACCTTCTGTGGTGAGAGAAACCACGAACGTAGTGGTTCAAAGCGTGCACGACTGTGTTTGGCATGCAGAATGAGATCAGAGGCGAGTGGGGAGATTCAACTCACAGCCTCCTGATCGTGAGTCGTGGCCTGACGCAGGTGAATTACTGAACTGTCCGGAGTGGCCCGGATGTGAAGGATTGACGCCTGCTGATTAATGTCGCACGTGCTGCACGGGCAAGTCAGAGTAAGGAGCCCGGATGAACACTGTAATTGTGTATATAATGACCAGCCCTCACAAACCTGGGAGAAAGCCTGCAGTAGCATTTTGGCTGTCCCGACGAGTGGACGAGAGAGAAAAGATATGTTGATAGTGTTGGTGAGAAGAGTGCAGTATTGCTGGGAGAGATTGTTTCACACTGAACACTTGGGTCAGTTGGGAGAGTAAAAGCGTCGGACTTAACTGTGGCCACCCACCCACCCCAGAGAACATTCTTATTAGACCTTCGAATCAGGGGTAGGTCTCGCGCTTCATCATCCCATCTAGTCGTCACAGAGTCCGCCCGTCGTTTCACGAACGCGATTGCGACACAGAGCCACCCACATACTGGTGGAGGTCCTGTCAACTTTCTGCACAGGGAAAAGATGCTTCGACGGGTGAATTCAGAATAAGTGTTGTTGTTGTTTTTTTATAAATTTGTTTCTTAAAAATAATCCTCTCTGTTCAGATAGAAAATCATATCCACATTCACTATGTTCTACCACATTATAAAGAAAAGTAACACCAGCGGCAGTACTCCGAGGTTTGACTGGAGTTAACCGCAAATGTGGCAGACAGGTTAAGAGTTAAAGAAGTAAAACGAACGACAAGATATGAATAAAAGACTTGTATTAGTTATAAACTTGCAAACTTTAGTCTCGTTTGCGCAAATATATATATGTATATAATATTTATATAAATGTATATAATTGTCACTTAGCTGTTTATCCTGGGATATGGGGTATTAACGGGGCCCCTTGCTACGGCCTTCTGATATAGATCGGATATAGATGGACTTCTGTTTGCGTCCGACTCCGGTTCTGTTGAAGAATAATGGGAGCGACCTTTTTTCGGTCCGTTCCCTTTCGTTGCTGATGCAGAAGAGAGTGAGTCTCACACTTTTGGGTTTGGCGCCAAAGTATGCAGGCTCATGATTGGTTGGTTTGAAACAGAGGCTTGCAGACAAGGGACGATAACCCCATACCCCAGAATTCTTAATAACTTCGAGAAATGTTGGAATGAAATTTCGCGATGTCAATGAACTTTTTGGTGAAGAAACAATCAAATGAAGTTCAAACCGGGCGATACAAACCTCGCAGATGAAGAAGGAAGTCGACCATCCGATTTCAAAGACCAGGCATTTTTGGTAGCCGCAGAAGAGGAAGTCCTCCACACGAACTGGATACGACACATACGGTCAATATTTTAAGCGGAATTTAACAGGTTTGAAATTAGAATTTGTTTCTCTTTTTATTGCTAGGGAAAATAAGTGGAGTCATTCATTTATCAACTGTATTAAAGCTATATTGTGTTCTCTATTGAGACAATATCGTCTTTGATGGTTGGGTCATATACGTCGGGTGATTGATAGATGAATCACGAAAGACATCCTCTATGGAGAGCTTTCGTCTGGTAAGAGACAGATTGGTCGCCCCCAGCTGCGATTCAAAATTAGACGAAAATAAAATTAGAATAAAAAAACAACAACAAAACAACAAACTCCCATGGGGCTTTCACCGGAAGATCCCTGTGCGCATGTCCGACAAAAACCGACTGTCCCGCGACCCCCAAAAGAATCTCTCGGGCATTTCGAGTCAGGCTTTAACTGAGTGTAGTCGCTTCCTCGAACAGTCGGAGTAAAATCCCTCCCCCCAACCAAATGGAGCCACCTATTGGTCATGGGTGTCAAACCATGATGCTTAAGGACGGAATCCTGGTAGCTGAACAGTCCATGGTATGCAACATTCCACTTTGGCCCTTACTCAGGCTAGAAAGGCGCCTTCCTATCAATTGACAGGTCACGTCAAGCCTTAGTACCTCTATGATTGTCCCAACCCTATTGCCCTTATGGCAAACCTCCAGCCCTTTTTATGATATGGGTGCTAGAAAGCGGTGGCTGAGGGTCTTTAGTATCCTGCGTTAAACTGCATCAAGTTCCAATTCTGCTTTGGTTTGATTTTGGTTTTTTTTTACGGCATATCAACCTCAGTGGGTCATTTAAAGCCAACAAAGTTTTGAAATAAATTCATTCTTAATTTTTTTTATAAACACATTTTTCTATTTAACCCATAGATGGGACCCTAACAGGTACTACCACTTCGGGTAAAGGTGGACTTGGGAGCAATGGTGATGAAGGGGTGCTCCACATTCCCCAGACCTCCAGAACTGGAACCTCACCATCAGATAGATTTTTACGTCATTCCCAGGACACGAAGACCCTCAACTACAGCCTTCTAGCACATATATGATAAAAAGGGTTGGGGCTTGCCATACGGGCAGTAGGGTTGGGACAAGGTGCTAGGGCTTGACGTAACCAGCCGATTGATCGGAGTGGGCCCCTCCGACCGCCTGTCTAGCCCAAGTAAGGGCAAAAGTGAAATGTTACAGGTCATGGACTACTCAGCCACCTGGGTTCCATCCTTAAGCATCACGGGTCGCCACCCATGGCTAACAGGTGGCCCCCATTGGGAGAGTCTTACCCCTCTGTAGAGGTGCAGTCGGTGTAATCTAACGCACCAGCCAACAGGGTGGACAAACCTTAGAGGTACAATTTGTATTTATTTTCTACACAAATCCTGACCACAATTCTAAGCTTAAAATTGAAGCCTTATTTTATGTCTTTTAGGTTAGCTAAACCGAATCTTCTTTTGTTTAACCATATAAAGTAGAAGTGCTTGGAGTGTAACGGTTAGCAAGTGGACACGGAGGGATGGGCTCCACCAAGCCATTCCTGTTCAATGGTTAATTATTTTTGTTTTTCTTTTATAAAGTAGAGATCGAGCTGAAAATTAAAAAAAACTGGTATACCCAATTTTTCGTCAACTTTTCTAATTTATTTTTTATTTATTTTTATTTATTTTTTCAATTTTTCGTCTGTTTTTCAATTTTTCTTTTCTTCTTATTCACACCTTCGGTCTTTTGTATTTTTATTTATACTGTAATTAGTTTTGAAAGTATATAACTCCACAGATATTTTGCGCCCACAAAATAAGGGTGGAGTGGAGTGGAGTGGGGGTCAAAGTTAAGTGACCTGGGGAAAAAATCAGAAAGTTTGGAAATAAAATAACAGATACATTATAAAATTCATTCATTGATAACTCAACACTGGAAATTTCATTAAAATCGGATAATTCCCTGATTTTTTGGTAATTCTTTCTTTTCTTTTTTTTTTTCTTTTTTTTTTTTTTTTTTGTAAATTTGTTTTGCAAAAACACGGATTTTCCGACAAATTGGATATCAATTATACCTATCCTAATCACAATCCAAATTTTCTTCTTTTTTTTTTTCCTGTTACCTAAAAATAAAATAAAAATTTAAAAATAAAAAAAATAAAAAACATGTATTTACATGTTTACTATAAGCAGAGGACCATAAACAATATCCTTTCGATGACGTTCATTAACTTATAAGTCATCTCAAAAAACATAGTTCTGTATTAGAACTGTGTTTATAGCTGGGTATATTTAACGTAAAAAATCTAGCCTGTAGAACTGGCTTTTAGCTTTAGTAATTTAAAAAAAATCTATTTCCACTAAAGTGCAAGTCTACGCGTGTATGTTAGTGCACATGTTCGTATTAAATTCAACCAAGGACAAATCCTATTCAATTTTATTTTAAATTTAACCCAAACCCCAAATAAATTCCCTTGATTCTCTTAACAATAGTTTCGTTTCGCGTTCAGTAATCCAACTTTTCGCAACCATGGAACCACCTACGCGCATGCGCTAGGTTCGAGCCGGAAGTTGTTTCAGGGGGGAACCACCCAAAAATCCACGCAAGGAAGAAGTAAGAGAAAATAATAAACAAGACGACGGATTCCCTTAGCAAAACCCCAAACAAATTTTTTTTTACGAAGAGAGGAACTTCGAAAAGGACTCATGCTGTTCATGTGGGAAAAGGTGCCCTGGACTCAAAGAAAGAAAGAGGGCACGGATAAATAACGATATAGACCTTCTATTTTTTTTCCCTTCTTCCCCAGGGAAGTATTTAGTAATTTTGTCTTTTTATTTTCGGAGTTTTCTGAAAAAAAAAAAAAAAAAAGAATCAATTTTTTTTTAAGAGCCTAAAAAAAAAAAACATCACCACTAAAAAGATGATCATTAATGATAGGTTGAAATTTCAGATTTTTTTTATTTGGATTTCGTAAAGATTTTATTTAAGGTAATTCCAATTTTTTTTTTCATTTTTATTTATTTATTTTTGTAATTGTTGTTATTTTCTTTGTTTTTTAAAAAATATTAAAGTTTTAACTAATTTAAAACAACTATTTAATATCACACAACTTTTTTTTATAAAAATACACAGATAAGTTTTTTTAATTTTTTTATATTGATTTATAGCGAGAGAGATTTGTATATTTATGTATCTGTGTTTTGTCTCGTACAAAGAAAAACAGTAAACACATTTTCCATTTATTTATGTATTTATTTATATAAGTATAGTGTGTACACTACACATTAATACACATATTCTTAAATGATAGGTATATAAAAGACAAAAAATATATTCAAATATCTTTACTTATATATATATAAAGAGAACACTAGGTACAAAGAAAACTAACGAACTCTCATTATCCTGTTTCTGTGTTTAATTACACCTTAAAGTTTTAATTACCAATTAAATTAGAAGAGCTCTTGAGAAAGAAAGAAAAAACCCAGTAAATATATCAATTTCTTTTTCTTTTTTTATACTTAAACATTAACAAAGTACATTTTACATAGTACAAGTAGATCTTATTTTTCTGAATATAACTAACTCAACTGTTTCTAGAGAAACGAATTTTGTATGTGTCATATCCGAGCAAAGGCGTAAAATAAGAAATCCTTTATCTCCCTGGTTTAGGATTTATATTTTACGATTAAATTATTTTTGTTTAATATTAAAAGGTAAAAAGAAAAAAAAATCATGAATGTATTATAAAAGTATTAACTACGTATGTAGTCCATTCTTCTCAGTGACTACGAGCTTTTAAAATATTTTAAAACGAAAGCTTTTGTGATATTACTGATTTTTAAAAAAAATTTAATTTATAATACAACTGATTTCATTTTCAACTATCTCTTCTGAACCAAATATTTTGACCTTTTTGGACAAATTTATATCTAAGGTGTACTCATCCTCAATGTGTATCCATATATATTTTGTGTGTGTAGCAGTTTTTACACGGTGCACAGATACTATACTCTGATCCTAGACCGAGTGTAGATCTATACAATACATAATCATTTTTACGGGTACTAATTCAGGTATATTTACCTACGAAAAAATATATATCTCACCAAGGTGAAGATATTAGTACGGAATAAAGTTGGCTATTTCCAAATTCACGTAAACTGCATAACACAAAAGAATAAATTATTCTGAGAAATAGGAAGTGGTTATATACTATGTGATTTTTTTTTTTTTTTTTAAATTCGCTTTTGATCTGATTAATTTATGCTACTACAAATACTACCTAGTACAAAACAAGATACATGTTTGTTTTTTGTTTTTTGTTTTTGTTTTAGTTTTAATTTTTCTTATATAGAATATACACATATTTATCTGTGTTTTAAATGATGTGCTAAACATCCAAAACAGTACAACTCTCTTGCTTTTGTTGGCTAAATTATGTCCAACACTTCACAACATTCAACATCTGCAAGTAACAATAACAACAACAATCAGAATAACAGTCTAAGTTACCCAAGTCACCACCAGAGGGCTCACTGTAGTTCTGTGACTAGCCGAAATAACAGTGCAGTCAGAAGAAACTCTCTAACCTCACCATCATCATCAACATCATTATCACCATCATCATCTTCATCAAATTCTCCAGTTACCAACCCGGTTGGAATTTCCAATACAGTTATCATTGGACCTTTTAATATTAGTACTGTGACCACTTCCGAACCCCCGCCACCATATTTCTCCAGTTTAATCCTTTCTGGCTCTAGCATTTCTAATTCGATAACCGGTATATTAAGTACTAGCTGTCCTAACACAATTACTGCAACTCGGGTTTCTTCTTCCTCAACCGCCCCGCACACTTGCTACACTCCTAACACCAATATTGTCTTTAGTAGCGGACAGCCTATCCAACTACCCCCCTACTCTATCCAACCCTATTCGTCTCCATTGCCCCCGTATTCTAACACTATTGACCCTTCACTCCTCTCCTTGACTCCTCAATCCCGTATTTCTGGCGTCTTACCATTTAGGTGCTTACCAGCAGTTTCTACTTTCTTCAGTGGGGGTCCAACTCCGTCCATCGCAGTCTTGCAGAGGGTGAGTTCTGGCAGTGGTCAGCAGCAGCAGCAGCAGCGGCGACAACATCACTACCATCACACCACCAGCAACCGAAGCGGCAGCTCTCTCAGCACTGTCTGTTACAGGCAGCCCCCAACTGTCATCATTGGTAACTCATCGTCTTCGGGCACCGCCTCCGAGGCCGGTGGCCCGGCGAGTTCATCGTCTTCGAGCGGCGGCACCACCACCACAGCCACAGCGACGGCCCTCAACAGCACGATGGGCGGCGCCCACTCGTCCTCGACAATGTCGTCCACTTCATCGCTGTTTTCCGCAAGCCATCACGGCTATCACCAGCTTCATTCCACATCCACGGCTGGCGGTGGCGGCGGGGTCGGCCCCTTCTCGTCAACCACCTCCGCCGCGGCCTTCGTGTCTTCGGGTCACCATCACCACCACCATCACCACCGGCGCCTTATGAAGCAACGCGAACGAAACCTGCTGTCCGCTGTGGTCAGCATGTTGGTTATCGTTGTCCTTTGCACAGCTCTTGTCGAACCGAACTGGATTGCCGTCTCGGGTGGCGGCTGCAAGGAGAAGCACCTGGGGGTCTATCAGTTTTTTTATCCTGGTTATTTCCTTGACCAGAAGTCGGCAAACGTGGCCAATATAAACAGCGGCATCCGTGCTGCAGGTGAGGTGATGGTCCCTGATGATATGGGTCGACCTAGCGTGGAAGTGAATGGAAAGGTGGTGGTAGCCTTTGGCTACAAGTATGGTCCAAGTTCCGATGAAGGTGAGTGTAAATATTTTTTCTTGGAAACAAATTACACTGTGTGGGGTACAAGGTAGGGGTTAGACGGCTTTAGTTGTTCATAGATAAAAAAAACTCTGCAGTTTATTAAGAAACTTAAGTTGGGACCCATCAAATTTCCCTGGGACTCAATCAAATCAAATACATGCGTCTCAGGATGCACTAAATTAAAAAGCTATCGGCATCACTGGAGAACATTTCCAGCTAACTGTAAATACATTTCAATATTTTCTTGGAAACAAATTACACTGTGTGGGGTACAAGGTAGGGGTTAGACGGCTTTAGTTGTTCATAGATAAAAAAAAACTATACAATTTATTAAGAAACTTTACTTGGGACCCATCAAATTTCCCTGGGACTCAATCAAATCAAATACTTGCGTCTCAGGATGCACTAAATTAAAAAGCTATCATCATCACTCGAGAACAGTTGACAAAAAATGTGTATCCATATATATTTTGTGTGTGTAGCAGTTTTTACAGAATGCACAGATACTATACTCTGATCCTAGACCGAGGACATACTTTTCAAGAAGAAACACTGGTTTCAAAACATGACAAAGAACTTACTTTCAACTTATATGCTTGTATTTTAAATGGAAGCGCGTGGTGTAATGGTTAAAGTCATGGGAAATGGACTCGTCGCTCCGAGTTCAAATCCTGGGTGTGCTAATTGCATTTTCACTTAGCGCTAATACCCTTGGGAAAGGTATGAATCCTACTCTCCCTCCAACTAAGGGTAAATAGTAGGGCAGACCGGGCTCTTTAACCTTGGTTAGGCAACCGGTCTAGAAGAAAAACTCTGAATTCAAACCTGTTAAACTCCGCTTAAGAAATTGACTTTGTGTCACATCCTGCTCGTGCGGAGGGGTTGGTAAATATATATATGCTTGTATTTTATGAGGGTGCATAGTGTAATGGTTATCATCGTTGGGAAATGGACTTGACGACCAAAGTTCAAATCCTGGACAAGGCTGTCTGCATTTCCCATAGCACTAATAGTGAAAGGTATGCATTCAACTATTCTCCCTCCGGCTATGGGTAAATAGTAGGACAGGCTGGGCTCTTTAACTTTGGTTAGGCAACCAGTCTATATTGTGTATGTGCTTAAAAGCCACCCAACAATTATTCTTCATGCATTGTGAGTACATATTAAATTTTTGGTAATTCCATTTCAAATTATCCAGGCCATGTCACCCACCGCCTTCAATTTTTCTGAAATTTTTCCCAGGTGTGGATGATGTTAAAGTTAGACAATCCCCAAAATTTAAGCTTCCAATTCCAAGAATTGGCAGAGCTATGTTGATTTTTAGCTCTCTAAATTTGGTGGGGTTCGCGAAAAATGGAGACTTTTTGTAACCTATTTTTGTCTGTAAAATGAGTTCTAGAGCTTCCCTGCTCCTAAAAATTGGTTTATAAAAGCATTTTAGCCCAAAGAATCCAAAAATACTATAAAAAACGTCTTCAAGTCAACCAATTTTAAGTTATTAATGATTTCTGATTTGCAAGATTTTAACTGATGTTGTAGCTTCGGTTCTGAGCAAAAATCAAACTATCTTTTTGGTACAAATAATGTTCAATATATTTGAAATGATAATAGAAAAAAAAATTTGTCATAGATGAAGTGCCACATCGAGATATTGATCTTGCTATGAAAAAAATCAAAAATCATCAATAACGAGAACTTTTTTTGCTTTGTGTTGAGAGCTAAAATTTGAGTTGCGAGCAAGCTTCCGATAGGCTTATGTTAATAAATTCACTAAAAACATTTTAAGTTTCCAAATTTATGACACCAAAGAAAAATATAATAAAAAAAATATAGCACATAAGTAAAGGCTGGTTTAGCTCAGTCAGTAGAGGATCAACCTTGGAACCTCAAGGTTCCAAGTTTAATACCAGCACCTCACCAACTCAACACACAGTAGCACAGCTTGGATCCATTCAATAAACACTTAACAGTTTTCAATAGGGTTGCAGACTCTGACTCTTAGGATACCGACTCTGACTCCCTCCAAAACCTACAACTCCAACTCCAACTCCAACACCCTGGTTTTCATCAAAACTAGTATATATATATATTTACCAACCCCTCCACACGAGCCGGATGCGACACAAGGTCAATTTCTTAAGCGGAGTTTAACAGGTTTAAATTCAGAGTTTTCCTTCTCCTAGACTGGTTACCTAGCCAAGGTTAAAGAATCCCGTCTGTCCTACTATTTACCCATAGCTGGAGGGAGAATATATGGATTCATACCTTTCCCAAGGGTATTAGCACTATGTGAATTGCAAACAGCCCCGTCGAGGATTTGAACTCGGGTCGACGAGTCTATTTCCTATGACTCTAACCATTACACCACACACCTCCATAACTATGATATAATTCTTCCCATCATGGTGTAATGGTTAGCAAGCTAGTCTCGCAGATCCATTATTACGGAAAGTGAGTTCAATCCTCACTGGATGCCCCATAAAACACTCCATGTAAGAAAAACACCTTGTTTCAATCTAGCCTGGTGGAAGGTCTGGAAAATAATTTTTCTTTTTTTCTTTCGCTTAATTTAAAATACAATTTGATGTACATAGATCCTTACTTAAACAAAAAAAAATTGGCATTAAATAACCCACAAGGGTTGGTATGCCATTAAACCAACCAGCCTTAAAACTTTTTCTTCATGGATAAAGAATTTTTATTTTCATTTGTCATATAGGCAATGTCAGTAAAGGTAATCTGAACATTAGTTACATAAATGAGAGTAACCTCCCCTTGTTTGTTTCACTTTGAGGAAGCCATTTGTCTTAGTCGGCCATTTTCATTTCACCGTAAATCTACACTGAAAATATGAATTTTTTTGGATCAATACAACATGCATGTTTTTAACACGAAAATATCATAAAATGTATTCTTAATTGTGCTTGCGCATTATTTGAAATGAGCCATAATTGTTATTAAGAACACATTTTATGATATTTTCATGTTAAAACATGCAGTTGTATTGATTCAAACAAATTCATATTTTCAGTGTAGATTTACGGTCAAATAAAAAGGCCGACCAAAACAAACGGCTTCCTCAAATTGAAACAAACAAGGGGTAGCTAATGTTCAGATTACCCGGTAAAGTAGGTGCATTGGCCTATTGTCAGTATCAGTTGGACAGTAAGGGAGTCTATCCACTCTTCACTAGCGCTAGACTAGGGAGATTGTTTTTGCGTCTGGGTTGAGGCACCAAACTTACCATCATCTTCCCACTTTACCATGCAGATTCAAGCTGTGCTACTCATGAGCCGAGTTGGCAAGGGCCGGTATAGAACCCAGTACTTTGTGGTTCTGAGGTGGATGTACTTCCGACTGAACTACACTGGCCTGAATTTCAAGTAATTAATAATATTATTTTAGCGTCTAATGATGGTGGGGGTATCAGAGTTTGATAGGGTCAGCATGGCGAGGGAAGTCTGATGTTGGAAGACCCGAAACTTCCCAATGGCCCAAGCAGATAACATCACTGACGACAACTACCAGCGCCCCAAATGTAGGAGTGTATATTTAAAGTTTGTAAAATCTGAGAAAATTTACACCATTTTAAAAAAAAAAAAATTTTTTTTAAATTTAAAAAAAATTTTTTTAAAATTTAAAAAAAAAATTTTTTAAATTAAAAAATTTTTAAAATTTAAAAAAAAAAATTTGTCTGATAATTTATCTGGTATGGTACTAGTTGGCTTTGGTCTGTAATTTATCATCATCATCATGTCACACGATCAGCATGGATACCCATGACGATCTCTCGCCATAGTTTCTTAGATAAATGACGGCTTACCAGAGATGCTGATAGGTACGCGTCCTGCGTCCCTGACACTTAAAAATCTAAAGGCACGCAGTAAAATCAGGTCTATGCATCCCAGTGGCTTTTGTTGTTGTTGTTTTTCTTCCCTCACCATTTCAAGCTAACTGTAAATATATTTCAATAGTTTCTTAGATACGAATTACACACAATAGGTTACAAGGTAGGAGTTAGACAGCTTTATTTGGAACTCTTAAATATTCCCGGGGACCCATTCAAAGCAAATATCTGTGTCACAGGACATCAGAATCACTAGTATAACTAGCTAAATAAAAAAAACGCCCTCTGAGCGACGTAAAATACATATTGCCTGGGGGGATGGGAGTTGAAAATTTAATATCAGAGAGTTTGTATCATAAGTAAAGTAAAATCATCAAATTTATTAAAGGAGTAAAAAATAAAATAAGTCTATTAAAGGAGTTAAAAATATTAAAAAATTGAAATGCAAACTTAGTTCTGATAACTTTAAATATATATTAAAATAAAACAAACTATATATAGATATATAATACCAGTCATGTATTTATTAAAACTTGTTTAAAAAAACCAACGAGGACTGTCTAACATTGCATGCTCAAATTTTGAATGTATTTATTCTACGTTATGACGTTTTAGGAAGTGTGACGTAATCAGTGACGTTTTTGTTGTAGACAAAAACCGGAAGCAAATCTCCATTATTAATAATTCAGTCTGGATAGCCTTTTAGAATAATGTGTAATTTTCTTACCCATAGATATTTAAAGGCTGAACAAGGAAAATGCTTAAGTTGAATATGAAAAAAAAATCTTTAGAGTGTGTGTGTGAGAGAGAGAGAGATAGACACCACGTCCAGTCGTGGTGTAATGGTTAGCAAGCTAGTCTCGCAGATCCATTACTACTGAATAGTGTGTTCGAACCTAGCTAGATACCCAATAAAAAAATCCCAACGTTAAAAAGACCATGTGCTAATCCGGCCTGGTGGCAGGTCAGGAAAATGCACTTTTTATAATGTGCACAGCTACTACACTGATTCCTAAATTTAGCTCAGTCGGTAGAGCGTTCGGCTCGAAATCACAAGGTTCCTAGTTCGATACCGGTCCTCGCCAACTCAGCGTTATGAGTAGCACAGGGATCTGTGCGGTAAAGTGAGGAGCTGATAGTATGTGTGGTGCTCCACCTCAGATGCAAAAACAATCTCCTTGGTCTAGCGCTATTGAAAAGGGGATAGACTCCCTCGCTGATTGGCTGATACCGACATTAGGCCGCCCCAACCTCTTTATTTACTATGACTATGATTGCATTAGAAATGAAATTTAATTACTCCAAGCACTTGTTTATCATGAGTATTAAGCCTCATTGGGAATCAGTGCTTCCCAGTTTGGCGTCTCATTTGACAAATGTGAGGTAAATTGTATTGTCTATAGAGGATAGTTCCATTATCAGATAAAATGAAACGTTAAGAAATGATCTGTTCATTAGGAAAACGCTGTGAATCCATTTTGATTGCAGTTCAATCGTTTGCCATTAAAGCTCATCTGAAAATTGTCAAGGGATTAAATATAAAATTACAAAGTGAACTACATTTTTTCTCTGAATTTTTGTTGTTGTACAGATAACAATAAAGATGGGGACAATAGTCTGAATAATGCAAATAATTCAACTACGCTTTTCCCATTAATCGATACAAATAATTAAATAAGTGTTTTTATAGTTTGTTTGAAGCATTGTACGCATGTATTTGAAATAGAAATTAGAAGGCAATTGACAATGCAGTGTTGATAATGATGTTTATTTACCTGTTTCCTAAATATTTTCGGGATAAATCCCATCTTCAGAGGGATATATCCCGAAAATATTTAGGAAAAAAAGGTAAATAAACATCATTTTCAACACCTATTCCATTGCATTGTCAATTGCCTTCTAATTTCTATTTTAAACAAATGATTAAATTTAAAAAATGGAATAATTTTTTTAAAAAATTAAAAAAAAAAGAATTAAATCTGCGATATTGTCACTGTCTTTTTTAGGAACTAATTTTATTTTATTTTTTCTGTTTCAGTATTGGTAGACTGTATCACTCTGAAGGGAAGTGTGGCTTATGAAGTCCATTATTGTGTTCACATTTTTTGGCTATTATCTGTAGTGTAATGTTCTTTCTTCCTGATCTGCTGGCCCGACACAGAAAGCTCTCAGCTAATTCACAGAAATGCTATTGCTAGTATCACCACAGTAGACACTTATTTTGCTTACTTACAGTTTATTCTTTTGTTATACACTAGCAGGTAATCTGAAACATGAGCTACATATATGAGAGTAACCTTCCCTAGTTTGTTTTCACTTTGAGGAAGCCGTGTGTTTTGGTCGGCCAGTTCATTTCACCATAAACCTACACTGAAAATATGAATGTGTTCTTAATTGTGCTTGCACATTATTTGAAATGAAACTTAATTGTTTTAAAGACACATTTTATGATTATATTCATGTTAAAAACATGCAGTTGTATTGATTGACAAATTTGTATTTTCAGTGTAGATTTATGGTAAAATGTAAAATGGCCAACCAAAAACAAACGGCTTCCTCAAAGTGAAAGAAACAAGGGAGATTACTCCTCATTTATGTAACTAATGTTCAGATTACCCACTAAGCAAATTATGCACCTTCCGGGTTTAAGTTTTAATATAATAAAATATTTTATCAAATTAGAATGAAACTAAATAAGAATACAGATAAACAGATTTGAAACCGGGGGTGGGGGGTAATTTGAAAATAGAACAATCGAAACTCCCGTCTTTCATTGCTAAATTTTCATAATCTAACTATTTAGTTAAAATAGGAAGTAAAGAATAAAATTATAGTTATTTCTTCTTGTTAATGGATTTCTTTAAAGATTTATCCCCGAGATTTTTGCTCATATTCAATAAGATAAAACCAAACAATTAGAAATCAATAATACTAAGTACATGTTTATTAAAACCAATTTTCCTGTTCACTCTGTAAACTGCTATTTTGTTGCATATATAAATACAGTTCCATATTATTAGTATGTAGATATGTCCAATATATCTAACTCCATTTTCAAATGGGGGGAGGTCCAGTGGCTTCGACCCTGCACCATACAAGTTGACATCATTGATCCCAGGGGGTTGCCCCCCAAGCGACACCTACCCCCCTCAATTTAAAGGGACAGGGCTGGGTTTTATTACCAGTGCCTGCAGTTGGTTGAAAATTCAAATTTTTCTTGATAGTATTAGCGCTATGTGAACTGTAAGTTTCGTCCATGGATTTTTAAACCTCGGGTCAAACGTTAGTCTATTTTCCTACTCTAACCATTAAGACCACATTCTCCCAGTACTATTATCGTAAATTTTGGGTAAAGAAAATTGTAAAAGCAGTATCAAGACTCCGTTGACAGCCGAGTAAAAAATCCTGGACGAAACTACAGTTCACATAGCGCTATATACTATCAAGAATAAATTTGAAATTCAACACTGCCAGGCCATGGGTAATAAACCCAGCCTGTCGCCTTTAATGAGGGGGTAGGTGTCGCCTGGGGGGCAAACCCCTGGGATCATGATGTCAATTGTATGGTGCAGGGTCGAAGCCACTGGACCTCCCCCATTTGGGAAAATTGGAGTTAGATTATTGGACATATCTACATACTAATAATATGGAACTGTATTTATTATGCAACAAAATAGCAGTTTACAGAGTGAACAGGAAAATTGGTTTTAAATAAACATGTACTTAGTAATTATTGATTTCTAATTGGTTGGTTTTTATCTTTATTGAAATGAGCAAAAATCCTCGGGATAAATCTTTAAAGAAATCCATTAACAAGAAGTAAATAACTTATAATTTTATTCCTTTTACTTCCTATTTAACTAAATATTAGATTATGAAAATTTAGCAATGAAAGACGGGAGTTTCGATTGTTCTATTTTCAAATTACCCCCCACCCCGCGTTTCCAAATCTGTTTATCTGTAATTCTTAATTTAGTTTCAATTCTATTTGAAAAAAAAAAAAAAAAAAAAAAAAAAAATATTTTATTATATTAAACTTAAAACCGGAAGGTGCATAAATTTGCTAGTGGTAATCTGACATTAGTTACATAAAATGAGAAGTAAATCTCCCCTTGTTTCTTTCACTTTGAGGAAGCCGGTTTGTTTTTGGTTGGCCATTTTTCATTTTACATAAATCTACACTGAAAAAATACAATTTGTTCAAATCAATACACTGCATGTTTTTAACATGAATATATCAATAAATGTTGTTCTTAATAAACAATTAAAGTTCAATTTCATAATGTGGCAAGCACAATTAAGAAACATTCATATTTTCAGTGTAGGTTTATGGTGAATGAAAATGGCGCGATCCAAAACACACGGCTTCCTCAAAAGTGTAAACAAACTAGGGAAGGTTACTCTCATATATGTAGCTCATGTTCAGATTAAACCCCTTGGCCCCCTTAGGGTTTTGTTTTTTATAAACAAAAAGAAAATAAACTGTAAGTAACAAAATTA
>CM042151.1:25345-122845 GCA_023376005.1 Doryteuthis pealeii
AAAATTTTTCAACCCTATGATAGGTGATTAAAGGGCTCAAATCTCTGCCAATTCTTAAAATTGATCGCCTTTTTTTGGTATTAATGAATTCTACAACATTTAAAATCTACGCAGAAAAAACCTAAGATATCACAACTTTGAATACTTTGAAAAATAGGTGATTCTTCTGACCTATAAGGGGGGTACCTTATGGAAAATTCAAGAAAACGACACCGGCATTGTCATGAAATTTGGATTTTCAGGCATTATAAGGGGTTATTTAAGGGTTCAATTACAGCCAATCCTTCGAATTAAGAGATTCTTTGAAATCAATGCATTTCATGCATGAAAATCTGTCAAATAAGCAGATTAAATACATATTATATAATTAATTTGAAGGAAATTCTCAAATTTTTCAACCCTAGATAGGTGATTAAAGTGCTCAAATCTCTGCCACATTCTTAAAATGATCGCTTTTTTTTTGGCATTAATGAATTCTACGCATTTAATCTACCAGAAAAACCCAAGATATCACAACTTTGAATATTTTGAAAAATAGGTGATTTCTTTCTGGACCTATAAGGGGGTACCTTACGGAAATTCAAGAAAACGACACCGAGATTGTCATGAAATTTGGGATTTTTTAGGCATTATAAGGGGTTATTTAAGGTGTTCAAATTACAGCAATCCTTCGAATTAAGAGATTCTTTTGAAATCAATGCATTTCAATGCATGAAATCTGTCAAATAACAGATTAAATACATATCTAAATTTTCAAGGAAATTCTCAAATTTTTCAACCCTATGATAGGTGATTAAAGTGCTCAAATCTCTGCCAATTCTTAAATTGATCGCTTTTTTTTGGCATTAATGAATTCTAACGCATTTAATCTTACCAGAAAAACCCAAGATATCACAACTTTGAATACTTGAAAAATTAGGTGATTTCTTCTGGACTATAAGGGGGGTTAACCTTACGGCGGAGAATTTCCTTGAAATATCAGATATGTATTTAATCGGCTTATTTGACAGATTTTCATGCATAAAATGCATTGACTTTAAAAGAATCGCTTAATTCGAAGGATTGGCTGGAATTTGAACCCTTAAATAACCCCTTATAATGCCTGAAAGTATGTCCTACTATTTTACCTATAACTGAAGGAGAATATGTGCATTCATACCTTTCCCAAGGGTATTAGCGCAATGCGAAATCCAAAAAGTCATGTCTAGGATTTGAACTCTGGTCGACGAGTCCATTTCCAACGACTAACCATTATGCCACTTGCCTCCATATACCATTAATATAAAAAGGACATCCACACTATCTACACTAAAAGTATTCTAAATAGTCAACTTAAGAAGGGCTCCATCCACCGTCATTTAAAAGATTGTTACTTGGGCGTGTAGCTTCCAAAAGGCATTCCCTAGACTTTTTTACTCATCGCACGGGAACTGACCAAAACGGACGCGTCTCTATAGAAAATCTACAACCAGTGACCAGAACACACCTGTTAGCGCCACTTCCTCACGAACAGTATTTAACCTTACAGATAAGTCAAGTAGCAAATGCCAATAAAATTTGCAACAAGTTCTTGTATTATTTGTCAATACATATTAAATTTCCATTGTGTTTGTCTTCTTTCGTCCGAACAATTTTCCTACAACTGGGAGATTTAAGACCCATCATTGCTCTTAAAAAAGCATATTCTGCAGGACTTTGATCAGTATTCTTGATTATTGTAACCTTTTGTTTTAATACAAATATTACTTGTGGAATTTATGAGTTCTTTGTTTTTCTGTCTTAATATATGTGACCTTATGGTGTGTTTATTGTAATTACCCATATATATCTATTCATCACATCAACCCATACACCATAAAACAAAACGTCTTCGGTATAAAATGACCCAACAAGGGTTGACATGCCGTAAAATCCAACCAACCAGCCAACCAACCATGATTTACTTTATTCATTGTTTTTCTTAGGTTTTCTCGCCTCCCTCGGTAAAGTACAATTAATAGCGTCGGTCCTGGAGGGCTTTCCCCCGCAGGCAATACCTAACACCTTGGGGGGGGCTGAGTTTATTGGCCAGCGCCTGAGGCGCCCCCTTGTGGGGGAATGCTGAAGGGACCGACGCAATTTTTATGCGCCCACGTAAAATGAGACCTTGTATCCAGCGCTCATTTCTTTCTTTCTTTCCTTTCTCTTTTTTCTTTCTTTTTCCTTCTTTCCTTTTTTTTTCTTTTTTCTTTCTTTTTTCTTTCTATTATTTCGTTTTATTTTTTTCTTTCTTTTTCGTCACATTTCCTGTTTTTCCTTTCTAAACTCTTTCTATCGTTTTTCTTTTTTTCATTCACATTTACTTTTCTGAACTTTTTCTTTCTTTTCTTTCTTTCTTTCTTCTTTCTTCTTCTTTCTTCTTTCTTCTTTCTTTCCTTTTCTTTCTTTTCTTTATTTCTTTTTCTTCTTTTCTTTCTCTTTCTTTTCTTTCCTTTCTTTCCTTTTTTCTTTCTTTTTCTTTTTCTTTCCTTCTTTCATTCCTTTCCTTTCTCTTTCTTTCTTTCTTTTCTTTCCTTTCTTTCTTTCTTTCTTTCTTTCTTTTTCTTTCATTTTCCTTTCTCTTTTTTCTTTCTTTCTTTCTTTCTTTCTTCCTTCTTCATTCTTCCTTTTCTTCTTTCTTTCTTTCTTTCTTTTCCTTTTTCTTTCTTTCTTCTTTCTCTTTCCTTCCTTTCTCTTTCTTTCCTTCTTTCTTCTTTCTTCCTTATTTCTTTCCTTTTCTTTTCTTTCTTTCTTCTTTCTCTTCCTTTCTTTCTTTCTTTTCTTCTTTTTTTTCATTCTTCTTTCTCTTTCTTTCTTTCTTTTCTTTTCTTCTTCCTCCTTCTTTCTTTCTTTCTTTCCTTCTTTCATTCCTTCTTTCTCTTTCTTTCTTTCTTTCTTTTCCTTCTTTCTTCTTTCTTTTTTCCTTCTTTCATTCCTTCCTTCTCTTTCTTTCTTTCTCTTTTTTCCTTATTTCTTTCCTTTCTTTCTTTCTTTCTTTTCCTTCTTCTTTCCTTCCTCTTTTTTCTTTCTTCTTTTCTTCTTTTTCTTCTTTCCTTCTTTCTTTCTTTCTTTCTTTCTTCTTTCTTTCTTTTCTTTCTTTCTTTCTTTTTCTTTCATTCTTCTTTTCTTTCTTTCTTTTTTCTTTTTTTCATTCTTTCTTTCTTCTTTTCCTTCTTCTTCTTTCTTCTTTTCTTCTTTTTTTTCTTTCTTTCTTTCTTTCTTTCTTCTTTCTTCTTTCCTTTCTTTCTTTCTTTCCTTCTTTCATTTCCTTCCTTTCTCTTTTCTTTCTTTCTTTCCTTCTTTCTTTCTTTTCCTTCTTTCTTTCTTTCTTTCTTTCTTCTTTCATTCCTTCTTTCTCTTTCTTTCTTTTTTTCTTTCCTTCTTTCTTTCTTTTCCTTCTTTCTTCTTTCTTTCTTTTTTTCCTTTTTTCATTCCTTCCTTTCTCTTTCTTTCTTTCTTTCTTTCTTTTCCTTCTTCTTTCTTTCCTTTTTCCTTCTTTCTTTCTTTCTTTTTCCTTCTTTCATTCCTTCTTTCTTTTCTTTTTTCTTTCTTTTCCTTCTTCTTTCTTCTTTTTCCTTCTTTCTTTCTTTCTTTTTTTTCCTTCTTTCATTCCTTCCTTTTTCTTTCTTTCTTTCTTTCTTTTCCTTCTTTCTTTCTTTCTTTCTTTCATTCCTTCCTTTCTCTTCTTTCTTTCTTCTTTTCTTCCTTCCCTTTTCCTTCTTTCTTTCTTTCTTCTTTTCTTTCTTCTTTCTTCTTTCTTCCTCCTTTCTTTCCTTTTCCTTCTTTCTTTCTTTCTTTCTTTTCCCTTCTTTTCTTTTTTCTTGAATGGCGGCTAAAAGTTTTGTTTCTTTTTGGTCCACGTGAACGGATGACATTTATGTATTTTTGGGCGTTGACCGAATAAAGGTGGCTATAAGTGTTAAAAAAACAAATAAAAATCTGGTATTGTGAACCTGGAAATTGGTAATTTCCTGAGTATTATTACATTTATGTTCACGCTCGACAGGTTTCGACTTGCCCCTTTCTTCCAGCAACAAAGTAACATCACTGCCGATCGTAAATACAAGTAGATCTTTGTATTGATCGATTGGCTAATAATTCATTTTATGAGGAGATGCAGCCGCTGAGGGAGCCGGCGGCGATGGGGGTCAATTTGAGTAATAGATTACTGCAGATCAATATGGAATTTGTCACGTTAGAAACTATCAGAAAATCATATTAGTTTGGCCTTTTTTTTTTTGCACACGAAATTAGCCATTTTTGCCCACTCTCAGGGGGGTTATCAAGCCTCGAAAATCACCTAAAACTCCCAATTCACCAGTTTTTTCACCATCAGTAAATTCAAGGCATTAGAATCCATGAGAAAAAACAATAAAATCAATAACGTACATTTTCATCAAAATACGTAGTCTTATAATGGCTGAAAAAAGGCATTTTGGGTAAACCTTTGAAGCCCCATATCTTCCTTAATACTCAAGCGCCATCATCCATCTTTTACTATGTGATACTCCTCATCGAACACTATCAGAAAATCATATTAGTTTGGCACTTTATTTGCACACCAAATTTGCCATTTTTGCCCACTCTCAGGGGGGTTATCAAGCCTCAAAAATCAGCTAAAACTCCTAATTCACCAGTTTTTTCACCATCAGTAAATTCAAGGCATTAGAATCCATGAGAAAAAACAATAAAATCGATAACGTACATTTTCATCAAAATACGTAGTCTTATAATTGTAAAACTCCCCTCGTGGGGATGAACACCTGCAGCCCTTCCTGCTGCACACCTTACTTGCACCTTCCAACATTACTGCAATTCCTGCAACTTCTAGCTTTTCGAACTCTACTGGCCATAATCGTCCCGTGATCGTCTGCTTACTTGACCCCAACTTAGGACCTCCAGTTGTGTACGTAATACTGCCTCAGGGCTCATCCAGGGGGTTTACAATCAATTATCAAAAGAGAAGAAAGACAAGACAAGACAATTTCAGGTGAACATCAATCAAATTGGCATAGAGGTATATGGTTCTTACATTGCTTCCTTCTTTCATTTCTATCTGCTAATCACACATTCTTCTCCGTACTGTCGAGATGAGAGGGGGCAAAATGCCCCCTCTTGTTCTTTTAAAGACTTCTGCTAATGTTGTAATCTCTGGTGGACAGCTAAACTGATCTTCCTTCTTCGGCTTCCAACACTCAACTCTCCCCTGGGGTCCAGACTAAACTCTCTGCCGACTTTTTTTGCTGGGACTGTATATATATAAAATTCCACCCCCACCATCTCCTTTCTGACTAACCTTGACACTCAATTTCATCCCCAGATGTTTTGTTGGTTTGAAATACTATGACTAGAACAATAATAATAATACTTGGCACAACAGATAAACAAACGTCAACATTATCAATTAACAATGAATAATTAGGCCCAATAAACATTGGTCTCTTGGTTTTGAGACATTTGTCTCGGTTGGATATCAAATATCTTCCTATCACTCCTTTTTTTATTTAATTATTCGTTCCTTAGTCATATTCACTCATGTATACACACATGATTCACTATATCCCCTCCAAACACACAGACACTCATGTGTCATAATCTTACATATTTATATTTCATATAACTGATTATTACAACACACACACACACATATATAATATATATATATATATATATATATATTAATATATATACTTGCATACCTCCAATGCATTTTGCACTTGATGCAATGCGTAGTATCATATAATGGCTGAAAAATGGCATTTTGGGCAAACCTTTGAAGCCCCATATCTCCCTTAATACTCAAGCGCCATCATCCATCTTTTACTATGTGATACTCCTCATCGAACTCTATCATAAAATCATATTAGTTTGGCTATTAGTTATTAGAAAATCATATTAGATTACTGCAGATCAATATGGAATTTGTAACGTTAGAAACTAAAAAACAAAACAAAACAAAAAAAATAGCAAAAAAAAAAAAGTTTGTGGGTGGAGGGCGAGGAGGAAATACAATTAGAACAAAAAATTATCAGACACGGTAAATGAACGTTTGCATACATACATACATACATACATATATATATATATATTAAGAAATTTGAAAAACAAGTGTTCCAAAAATGAGATGAATTTATTTATCGACGCTTAAACGTTTCGGTTTCTTTAAACCTTCATCAGGTTGTATTATGTGGTGAAGAAATTGATGGATGTTTTATAGATGACAGGAGATAAAAAATCTTTATAAATCTTTTTTTGTTGTTGTGTAACTGTATTTGTTCAGCGTTATATTTTTGAAAGACGAGTCGCGATCCGCACACGCGAAGATGTCATGACGCGTGACGTAACTCGAAGAAGTGCATTCAACAAAAGACAAGAAAAAGTATTAATGGACTGATTTTATGAGAACAAAGGGAACAAAGTGAGAATGATAATTAAATAATTAAATGAATCCTGGTATTTTGTAGTTATTTAAAACTATTTTAGCTAGAAACGGTGATATGTTAAAAAATCCATGTCGATTATTAAGGGAGGGCAAAAGCGAAATTGCACTGGCTTCAAAAATCTGTCGTAGTCTTTTGTTGTGAATATGAGCTGATATTGTGGCATCATTGAAACTAAAGACATACGTTGGACGAGGGTGTTTTGTCGGATTTATTTCCATATTTACTCCCATATATATATATATATATATATATATATATATATATACATATATAAACATATACATATCTATGTATAAATATGTATGCCTATAAATATATATATATATATATATGTATATATATATTAAAATATATCTCTATATATTCATACACACACATACAGACATATATATGTATGTGTGTGTATACTAATATGCATCTATCAAAGAATATTATATATATATATATATATATATATATATATGATATATGTGTGTGTGTACATTTCGACCTATTAGGTCTCATCAGCAAGGTTATAGACATGGGAGACGAAACAGTCTCCTATGTCTATAACCTTGCTGATATATATATATATATATATATATATATATATATATATATATATATATATGAGAGAGAGAGAGAGAGAGACAGAGAGACAGACAGAGAGAGAGAGGGTCTATAAAGCCTAGAATTTGAATGCTGATTTTGAAGACAATCCCATTTGAAAGATTAGCACAAAATAATTTATCTCTTATACCAATAAAGTATATATATATATATATATATACACTCATTCATAAGAACATACATACATACATACATAGATACGTAGGGTTATTTTATGCCTAGGGGTTAGGGAATCGTATTCACAGTATGTTCATATTTACATTCTTCCGGGTTAGCTCAGTCGGTAGAGTGTTCGGATAGAAACCACAAGGTTCCTAGTTCGATACCAGCCATCGCCAACTCAGCGTATGAGTAGCACAGGGATCTGTGCGGTAAAGTAAAGAGTTGATGATAGGTGTGGCGCTCCACCTCAGTTGCTAAAACAATCTCCTAATAATTATGTAACAGACTTTCTCGTCGAGTGGCGGGGAAGATGCGTGGAGATCCGTGCTGTCGGCACAACCTGATGATGATGATGATAGAAAGATGTTAAGTGGGTGTTTTTACCCTTTGGTATTTTTGTTATGGTAATTTAAACGCACGCATGAACTCTTCCAATTATAGGTGGCAGTAGTTTCTGCACTTTAGCGAGAGTTGATATTTCAGCTGATAGCTGATAAGACAGCCTCGCTTGTAACCAACTCATAGGCATATATTTGTACTTACTCTTCTTTGTTAATATATTTGTTTAACTCATTTCCTGTCTTGTGTCTTTATTCTGGCCACAATTTATTCGTTTTTTTAAAAAAAGATTTTTATTTACCCTTTTGTATTTTGTGACGAAATTGTCCAATATATCGATGGCTGGCTAATCTCGGCTGCCAGAAGAGATTCTGCTATTTATCGTTGATAAATATTTATTGTCTCGGGATGAACGTGATTTTTTACCTTGGAAAAACAAAAAAGAAAGAAAATAAGAAAGACTAATGGCAAAACAAAACAAAACAAAAAAAAAACAAAAAAAAGAAATAAAGTAAGAAAGACTAATGTTCATTGAGCGGGTGCAAAACGAGAGAGAGAGAGAGAGAGAGAGAGAGAGAGAGAGAGAGAAGAGAGAGAGAGAGAGAGAGAGAGTCCCCCTTTCTATCTCTTATTTATTTATTTTGTTTTATCCTCTAATTTCACCTTAGTCCTTCTCTCGCAAAGAAGATTGTTTTTGACGTCTGAGGTGGAGCGCCACACCTAACATCAGCTCCTCACTTTACCGCACAGATCCCTGGGCTATTCAAATGCTGAGTTGGCGAGGGTCGGTATCGAACCCGGAACCTTGTAGAACCTAGTCGGATGCTCTACCGACTGAGCTAAACCGGTCCTATTTTATTTTTCGATTTTCGGTACTTATTTTCTCATAGAAGCGCAAACGTAATTTTTTTGGTTTTTGTTTCTATTCATAAGTTCGGTCTTTTATCTCATTAGTTATACTGTAATTAGTACAATATATGACCAACTTGAAAAACATTTTACGCCCTCAACATAAGGGGGGTCAAAATTAAGCGACCTGAAAAAGAATGAGAAAGTTTTAAAATAAAATAAATAATGCATTATAAAGATCATTTATTGATACATAAACACTGAAAATTTCATTAAAATCCGATAATTTCCTGATTTTTGGTCAATTATTTTCTGTAGGAGGGGCTAAAGTCATTTTGTAAAAAAACAAAAACGCATTTTAGGCTCAGTTTGCCAGTCCCTATATATAACATATATCTCTCTAGAAACGTTTCTTCTTTTAAACAAAGGGAGGGGATATTACATGTGGTCAAATTCAATCAATTTAAAACAGGACTGGAACAACTGAGCAAAGTTGGAATGTTACCGATTTTTCTTCCTTATTTTTGTTTTTTTATTTTTCCCCCAACTAAAGTCTAAATCTATACGACCAAAACAACCACTCTCCAATCATCATCCTCAACGTCATATCGCGCAATTAACACGGATATCCATGGCAATCTCTCGACAACCTTCCCTATCATTCATTGCCTCCAGGAGGTCCTCTGCGCAGCATCCAACATCCCTGCAGAGTTGGTCAATGTAGGTCCTTGCTGGGCGGTCCACACTAGCATGAACTCATAAGTGACACTCTCCAATCATCATCATCATCTTCAGCAGCAGCAGTAGCAGCAGCAGCGTGTTCATCGGCATCATCATCAACATCAATATTATCGGCTATTTGAATCATAAAAAAATCTTTCATCAATTCCCGTCAGGACGTCTTCGGTGGTGTGAGCCTCTGCCACGTCTTTACCGGCAAACTTTCTCCTTTCTCATCTCTCGACCTTTTTATCGGGTATGTTCCAACTACGCTTATTATTTCTTGTGCATCATTCTATTAACATTTTCTGTGTTTATCCTGTTGATTTCCTTTTCTTTTTTTTTTGTTATTTCATAATTTCTGTGACATCTAATCTTTCGTTCCGTGTTGATTTATTACGTTATTTTTATTTTCATTTAAAAAAAAAAAATTATCCCCAATCATTGTGATGAGACTTAGAATATTTTACGGCATCCTCATCTTAAGGGGTAAGATCCCCCCTCCACCTGCCGCAAAGGAGGTGTCCTGGGTATGACACTAAACCAGTGGTCCTCATTTTTTTTTACCTATGGATTTTATATTTTACTCTGGTGGACCCTTATAACCGTTCGATGTTTAAAAGTTCTATTGTATTTTTTTAAAGGTTTCTTGCTCTTATTTACGCTATGCTTTTCTTTGACGGTGTCAGGTCAAACTTAGATATTTACATTGCCGCTTTTTATAGGCAAATTAATGTAGATATTTTGATATAATGGAATGACCCATCTTTCCCGTACCTCAACAGTGGTGATGGTTCTAGCCACTATTTAAGAACACACAGATTACTCTGTGCAGAACTCACTTGAAGTACTTAGACGATGGACTCTCCTCCTAACACTCACGTGACCTTACTGTATAACATATTTTACAATGCCCCCTCGCTTTTTATCGGCCAATTAATTTTGATATTTTTAATCCTATGGGGCTAGGTTTAAGTATGTTGGGTGCTGGTAACTTAGCCCCATATAAAAGCTTCGTTCTTAGTTCTTCTTGGCTGGTGAGCTGAAATGGAAGGCATTCAAGGAACGAGACAAAAAGCAGAAGGTGGCTTTACGACTTAGGCTTTATTGAACGGGGTCAAAGTGGCTTGTAGCGAGGGAAAAATCTCCCTGGCTAACAGGACCAACTAGACCCAATTACGGCCTCAGTTAAAATGGCAGAGGGATTCTTTTTGGGGAAGGGAGTCAGGCCTTTTTGTCGGGCCTGCGCAGATGGAATTTCCGGTCAAGGCCCAATGGGAGTTCGTTCTTTTTTATTTTGTTTTTATTTTTGTATATTCTTAATCCCCACAATCCCCCGTCCGGATAAAATTTGTAAAAGTTTCAATTTGATTTTTACAAAACACAAACTCTCGTCTTATGATCCTAGTCTTCGAATAATAATATTATGATTTTTTTTTTTTTTTGGGGGGGGGGGGGCAGGATTCATGTTTTTTTTAAATTAAAATAAATAACTTATAGAAATTCATAAAATCTTATAATATATAACTATTCAGACTCTTATCTTTCATAGAAAAAGTTTAAAAATCGTTTTTTATCGCTTCATTTTTTTTAGATTTCATAAAATGAAATAAGGCTCGTATAAAATATTTCCCCTAATATCTTTTTGGAAAAACCTATTTTAAACACAATTTCATCAATAGGTGAATAATTACCGACATTTTCGTGAAAATATAAGATATTGGCGCCTAAATTGAATTCCATGACTAAGTCACTTATAGTGTTGAGCAGATACCAGCGAGATGTCTAACCCAGTCGCTCCAAATACCCTCAAAAGAAATAAGATAAGTCAAGTCGCAAACGCCATCAAGTTTGCAATTTTTGTACCGTTCTGAATATATGTTTTTTTAATCTTTAATTGTTGTTGTCTTCTTCATCCGAATTTAGTTGCCTACCTCTTAACCTGTGAAGTTATATGAGTCTCAGCAAAAACACCATACGATGTTACAGAGTGGTCACCCACTCAAGTGATGAGAAGGCTGATTATTGCTTAACTTCGGCATGAATAAATCCTAGACAGGTTGAAACATCCGACCAATCAATCAATCAATAAAACAATCAAACATAGGTATAAATCCAACGAATCAATCAATCGATCAATCAATCAAACCAGCCAAGCAATCAGTTCATTGAAAACGTTACACCGCTGAATTCCTGTCGGTACACGCCAATTTTTCCCGCCATTTTTAATTGTCTTTGTATATTTTGTTTGTTTGTTTGTTTATCAACCTCAGTGGGTCATTCATTCTTAATGGATACTCAGTTTTTTTTATAAATACATTTTTCTATTTAACCCATAGATGGGTGTCTTTGTATAACGTGAGCGTATGATACATAAACCTTGAGAATTAACATTGTTTCATATTTATTGTTACCAGTGTCACTGCGTGGAGAAAGACGTGTGATTTAGATATCAACACAACCGGCGCCCCAAAAGAATCACAAATAAGAATGTGTCCATTTTTAGGATTCAGAGGGAAGAATCTTTATCAGGTAAGTGTAATACTAATTCTTCACACACACACACACACACACACACACACGCACGCACACACACACACACACACACACACGCACACAGATGTGGAGGCGCGTGGTGTGATGTGTTCCTAGTTCGATACCGGTCCTCGCCAACTCAGCGTATGAGTAGCACAGGGATCTGTGCAGTAAAGTAAGGAGCTGACGGTAGGTGTGGCGCTCCACCTCAGATGCTAAAAACAATCTCCTTAGTCTAGCGCTATTGAAAAGGGGATAGACTCCCTCACTGACTGGCTGATACCGACTTTAGGCCGCCCCGACGACTTTACTTACTTACATTTTGAATAGGATCAATGTTGTGTTTTTAGTTGTTTTTGTTTTGTTTTGTTTGTTTGTTTTTTTCGTTCCCAATCCGAAAGATCATGTCAAACATTGTCCTTATGTTACATAATTATTAGATTCTTAATACTTATGTACAGTAGTGTAGAAACTAAAATGGCTGTTATAAGTTGCAGCCCACAGCCTTGAAGGATTGAATGACAAGGCTTGACCTCATTCTGATCCTTCCGGTGGATACCGTGAGAATCGGTGGAGAAGACTCTCTTCTGGTTTAGATTAGAGAGAGTTTTACTCAGATCGGCTAAAGCCATGACGGTGGTAAGTTGTGTTATGAATGGTGCCGACTCAATCTGCACAGGTAGTCTGATGGGGATTTCAGAATAAAATATGATCTAAGTTAAATCGAAGTCTTGTGTTATTATCTAAAAAACTAACAATTACACAGGGCTTCTGATAAAGAGAAATCCCCAATGGAAGACCAGACGCGAAGTCCCCGAGACGAAATCTAGACGCTGGAAGAAGAATAATAGAAGTAAGAAAGGAAAAAGAAGAGTATACAACAAATAGCCCGAATAAACCAAATAATACAATTTTTTTCTTTTAAATTAATTTTTTCTTTTTTCTTTTTTTATTTCAGATGCTAGTGAGTGTAATATTGATCTACATCAACGTTTTAACAAATGGTAAGCTTATCTGAATTTCTGAGAAAGTGGCATAGTGTTTACATTCCCTTGGCATGGTTTTCCTATTTAAGATTATTGTAGCTGTCGCCTTTGAGTGTGCCTAATAGTCAGATATATTTATTTTCTACCCTCAAAATATACCCTTAAATTTGGACAGTGTAAGGGAAACAACTCTGTTAGGGTCTGATAATCAAGTGGACCCACAGGGCCAGAATGGCATTGTGGGAAGATCAACAGGTATCCTTAGGGCAAAATAGGGACTTCCGCCAGGCTAGAAGCAGCAAAAAGGTTGTGTGGAAATATTGTCCTAAAATTAGAATTTTAGTCTTTAGTTAGTTCTTGGTTTGGTTTGGTTTGGTTTGGTTTGTTTTACGGCATATCAACCTCAGTGGGTCATTTAATGCCGATAAAGTTTTGAAATAAATCAATTCTTAATGGATAATACAAATATTTTTATAGATACATTTTTCTATTTAACCCATAGATGGGACCCTAACAGGTACTACAACTCTGGGTCAGAGTGGACCAGGGAGCAATGGTGATGAAGGGGTGCTCCACATTCCCCAAACCTCCAAAACTGGAACCTCACCATCAGATAGAGTTTAACGTCATTCCCAGGACATGTAGACCCGCAGCCACCGCTTTCTAGCACCCATATGATAAAAAGGGGTTGGGGCTTGCCATAAGGGCAATAGGGTTGGGAAAGTTAGTTCTTGGTACTGGTAATGGCACACAGGTATGTTTCTTTCCAATTTTCCCGTGAAGTTGCTGGCATTTGTTAAAGACCCTCTTTGTAAAATAGTAATTGTTTATACCCCATTTTATTTCAGTATTTCACGGTGTTTGGAAGTAAATAAAATCTTCTACATTCAACATCATTACATCACCAGAAAATATTACCAGGGAACTGCTACAATTATAGTCTGGTAGATTAGAAGATGGACCTGGAAAAAAATTGTTACCAAACAAAATTTGGCATTTTTTGAAAGCTTCGGGTGTCCTTTTTTGGCCTTATTCAGGTATTTCTTGTCAGACTTGGGTTAGGTTCGAAAGTTCCGTGATGGCTCCCGATTACGACAAGAAGGTTCCTGATTATGACAAGGTTCCCGAGTCCGAAAAGAAGGTTCCCAAGTTCGACAAGAAATACCTGAAGAAGGCCGGAGGGCACATCGGCCGAAACATTGTACAGATCAAAATGAAGATGAGGACAATAGTCTGAATAACGCAGATAATACTAATCATCAAGCCTCATTAAGAGTATTTACAGAATCGAAGGAGCCCTTATTTCTCCGTAATTGTAGGCAAATTGTTGGACAAAGAAGGAACAACACAAAAGTAAATGCAGACACCTGTATTGACAAAAAATTACATAAATTGTTGCAAATTTAAGGGTATTTGCTACAAGACTTACCTGTGGAGGAATTTCTTGTAGTACTGGTGTTAACACGGTTTTCTTCTCGTCGGTGGGAAATGTAGAAAAGACGCTTCGTCTCGGTGGTTGTTCTTCCTTTGGTCAGTGTGCAGTAGTACTGGCCTTTATGCAGTATGCAGATACTTTGCCTTAGAAGGAATCTGGTTGTAAAGTTCTTGTGATAAGTGGCCTTGTTTTGGGGCTTGGTAATGAGAGCTTGGTGTCTTATGTCTCTTCTCCAGTACTGCTTTGCGATAAGTAGCCCTGTTTGAGCGAAGTGATGACAGCGTTTGTTTTTACGTCTCTATCTAGTAACGGTTCCCTGATAAGTAAAGTTTTGGTATTTGGCGCCAACCTACGCTGTTGGCGACCGCCCCCTTGTGGCAGGGGGAGATAATTAGCTATGGAATTTCCGATATCATCTCAAATATTCAGAGAAAGAGTATTAATATATAGATTTTTCTCTCTCTCTCTCTCTCTCATTCTCCTTTCAGCCAAAGTTGCGTACGTTCCTCTGCCAGGGAAGTATATCACCCCGAACATCTTGCTTAATGACGAACCTCTTGAAACTTGTCTGAATAAAACTGAGTACCCGGATTTTGTTGCTTGTTTTCTGTTGTTTAGTCCTTCGCGGAATACATGCTGTCTCTTCGTGGTTCCATCATGCGACAATCCTGCCGTGCCGTTTCTTTTGAAAAACCACACCAAAGACGACACTACTGTCTACATGAGAGTCACTCAAACAAGTAAGTAATATCGTTCTGTTGGGTCGGTAAAATTTGTGGTTAAATTCGGTAATTTATGAGGAAGTGCGTCCCGGTCTCCTGCCTCAAAAATTGCTGCCTGGTGACTATTAAAATAACGACCATAGCTATGAAAGAAAACAACCAACTTAGGGCGTTAAATGTATTTTAGGGGGGGGCTTCTCCTTTTGGTCGTAATTCTTATTTATCGTAATTTGTCGTAATTCTTATTTATTTATCGTAATTTGTCGTAATTCTTGTTTAATGTTTAATTTGTCATAATTCTTGATTAGATATGAAGATGGATATCTATCTATCTATTTACCTCAATTTGTTCATTTTTTTTACTTTATTTGATAAAAAAGTTTAGCCCTGTATTAATATATAGATGATTACATAAGTATGTATTGTTGGTAATTAGGAACTTTTGTTTAGTAAATTAGGGTGTCCCAGAAAAAACAGAACCCACCATGGCCTACTTATTATTCTATATATTAGTAGCTGTGAACCCACACATTTTGCAATAAAACTGTTAATTTTAACTAGGGGGGTTTAGGTTTAGGGTTAAGGTTGGGGTTAGGGTTAGGGTTGGGGTTAGGGTTCTGTTTTTTCTGGGTCACCAGTACAGGGTGACCCAGAAAAAAACAGAATCCAAGTTATTTATTTATTTTCCCATTAAACTAACCCTAAACCTCAACCCTACCCAGCTAGTTAAAATTAACAGTTTTATTACAAAATCTGTGGGTTGTTTTTTTCTGGGACACCATTAATTTACTAAACAAAAGTTCATAATTACCATATTGTTTTAGTGTTACTTATATTATTTTTTTGCAGGTAGCTCTACTGTTGACCCAACCAGCCAATCTCTTACGGTAGCACCGACCATTACTGATTCCATGTTCACGTTTGTCACACCCGTAACTTCCAATGTGGGCCCGTCAACGGCGACAGTTTCTACTTCTGACGGGACTACTTCCTCGCCACAGACAACCTCAGATCTAACACCGACATCGACAACAGGTGGTGAAGCACTGGCCAACTCAACTTCCAGTCACATAACCCCAACACCCACCGGAAGGGTTTCACAGTCGAACTTTGAATCAACACTATCTGCTCTAATGACGTCTTTGCCTGAAACCCTAGCGACTTCCGTTTCCTACGACACAGTTTCGGATGAGACTGCACAGAGCACAGAAATTACTGGCGGTTTTTCTTCATTCACCAACAATGTCGTCTCGATGTCATCAGAAATTACCTCCAGCGAAAGCCTGTGCCCGTGCAAGTGCCAGCAACCGCCCTTGACGGGACAGGAGCTTGAAAACTCCATTGCTAGTCTACGAAACGAACTGTCGGTAAACAAAAGTACCTTATCCCGGACTATCCGTTCTAAAACGAGCGCCCCGGACGACCGTCCATCAGCGACTGGAATTGGAATGACCGGCGTTGTGATATTGGTGGCTTGTCTGGTTTTATTAGTAGTCTCCGATTTGCAGCACTTATGTCGACATTTGAAGATCATGAAACAAAATCTGGCGTCATGAGTCAAATAACTGAAATTACAGTTGAGTATATTGTAGATTAGATATAATCATAGAATAACATAGAAAATTTGGACCAAGTAACCAATAAGCACCCCAAATCATAAACTTAATGAAAGCTTCATATTTTAACTCATCACCGGTAAGTTTCACTTTTAGATATTTGTAAATAAACGAATAGACGATTTTTGCAATTATATTGTACCTGACAAAAACAAATTTTACAAATTTTGTGATACTATTTCTGAACGAAATCCTTTTATCTAAATAAACATAAAAAATATTTTGCAAATAAAAACTCTATTTTTATTTAAATAAACACAATTGCATTTCTCTTCTGATTAAGTAAAAACTATTTTAGTATAAAAACATCTTTTATCTTTTTTTTAAATCATCGTAAGTGTTGAAAAATATTCATAAATTTCTGATTAAAAAGTATTTATTTAAAAAAAAGATTTTGCTATTGAATTTTAATTTGATTACATCTACCAACCATCTATTTATTTAATTTATTGTGAGTTCAGCATCTCCATAAACTTCTGATTAAAATCATTTGTTTACAAAAATTTGGAAGCGGAAGTTACCGGTGATTAGTTAAAATATGAAACTTTCATTAAATTGATGATTCGGGGTGCTTATTGGATACTTGGTCCGAAAATTCTAAGAGTCATATCATTTGTATACACTAGGGTAGGTCAATTTTTCACTTAAAAAAAAAAAAAAAAAAAAAAAAAAAAAAAAATCAAATTGTCCATCTATGCGAAAGTTGTGTGTTTGTATACAAAATATTGATACCAAAAATTAGATCTTTTACTTGTATCATTGTTTGAGGAAATAGTATCAAAGATCATCTACTGAGATGCACTAAAAATCTTTTTTTTTCTAAAGACTAAATTTTGCGAAAACAAGGATTTTTGTGCATTTTAGTAGGCGATCTTTGATGCTATTTCCTCAGACAATGGTGCAAGTAAGAGATCTAGTTTTTGGTATCAGTATTTTTGCAATTATATTTATATAATACACAACTTTCGGACGATTTGATATCTTAAAAAAGTGAAAAATCGACCTACCCTAAACAACACATTTGCAAGATATAGCAGTGACCTTTCTTTTGGGTATTTGAACGTTTGAATAATATTTAGTTGATAATTTAAGAAGTTGGAATATGTAGTTTATTGCAGAATAAATCAGAGATATATTTACCTTGTGTTTTTGTGTATTTCTTAAAAGATACAATCAGACATAATACAGACTTTTTTTGCTGGAGAGAGGAGAGAGAGAGAGAGAGAGAGAGGGGGGGGGGCCTCGAAATATGTATCAAAGGAGAAAGAGCAAAGAGTTGAATGCCAGAAAGAACATTTGTTTTTCCTTTGAGAGCAGTGGAAGCGTGCTGGGCCCATAACCCAGAGGTCCGTAGATCAGAACTATGCTCTGCTACCAAATGCTGTTCTTTCTGGCATAGATTCCTCTAAGTGTCAACTCCCTTTATTATATAAAAGCATTCTTACCTGTCTCCAATAAAATCACTGGCTACATTTCTCTGATGAAAAACTTTTTGTTTTGTTTACTTTTAGTCTAATGCAACTTGGATATATTTGCTATCAGTACGACTCCATCTGCTCCTGGTGATAATAAAAAACAACACACACATACACAACAAAAAAAAAAAAATCTTTGTATTAAAGAAAATAATAAACTAAAAACATTGACAACACATTTGGTAATTGGTTTTAGATATTTTATTTTTCCTCTTAAAAAGTCTAAAACGCAATAGAATATTTGTCATTTTTTTCATAAAAAAATATTTTCATATAATAAAAAAAAAAAGAAAAAAAAAAGAAAGTTGTAACCATATTTAGAAGCAAGACGAACATAAAAAATGAATATTTCACCCAATTTGGGACATTTCTTAAAATAAAAAGAACAAAAAAAACAAAGATATCTGGAAGAATTTAAAAAAAAAAAAAAATGAAAAAGACAACAAAAATAAAGACAAAACAAAACATTAACAACATAACAAAATTTAGCGGAAAGAAAGGATAAGTTAAATGAATGTAAAAACCAATATATTCATAAGGACCAAAAATTTTGTACAATATCTTTGTGGGGTGGGGATGGCTTAGGATTGGAGAGGGTGTAGATTTAAAAAAAAAAAAAAAAATAAGACCAACCACCAAACACAATCAAGCAAATACCCCCTTTTTTTTACTATCCCAAGTGTAAAAAAAAAAGTCAGAATTCAGTTCATAATTTGGATAAATGTTCTTTCAACAAATAACCAAGCCTTGGAGGACCACGGGTATCCAGTGGGTGGGAAGATGAGGGTAGAGGTCAAACAGGTCACTTGCACCCATCTGGATCGAGCCTTCTTAAAGGGAGAGAGCAAGGATCATCCAGTGTCGTACATCATTAGACTACAGAATGGCAGAGAGAGAAGTTTCTGTTCCGTGAGTGGTATACCTATCTTGGTTGCCAGTATATATATATATGGGAGTACAATGAGGAAATCAATCCGACAGTATGTGGAGAAATTTACACAAACACGGGATGAACACCAGTAATAAACTTCCATCCAGTGTAACATCCCATCTTTGTCTACAATTCTCCATACATATATATATATATGAGGAAAAAATGAGTAAAGAAAAGAAATGTAGATGGATAAAAATGAATTTTATCGATATCACTTACACATGTGTTTCGGTCCGTTTCTCAAAATGTATAGATTTACGCTATTACTATTATTAAAATAAATCCGTATACATTTTGATAAACGGACCGAAACACATGTGTAAGTGATATCGATAAAATTCATTTTTATCCATCTACATTTCTTTTCTTTACTCATTTTTTCCTCATATTGTCGGATTCATTCCCTTTCCATTCTTACATATATATATTATGTACATATAGTAATAGTGTATGATTATTATTAACTCACTTGGTCAGTTAGTAGTGGGCCAAGAATTTGCGGTATTAGAGGTTTACCCAATATCAGTTATATATATATATATTATAATATATAAGAATAAATAAATATATACTAATTTGTGTATATATATAAATATATTCACAAAATCACATCCATGCAATAGATATACATACACACAAATATACATATATAAGCCTGAATATATCCTTTTTACAGCAGTACCTTCTCCTCTCCAAAGAAAAATGGCAGCGGACACTCATGTTGTGAAGAATCTTTTATGTAAAAATGTTTGTTTTTTTTTTGTCTTTTTTTTGTATGTAAATCAGATGTTGGTTGCACTGTCATGATCCTTAAACAAGAAAGAAAAAAAAAAACCAACAAACAAAAAACAACAACAAAAAAAAAACAACAACAATTAACAAAAATTCTGGTATTATTGTTTTGTGCTAAATTGGACACCATTAAAAAATAAAAATAAAAAAAAAAAAATAAAAAAAAAACAAAACTGAAAGAATAAAAAAAAAGAAAGAATAATAATAATAATAAAAAGAATTTAAAAATTAAAGAATTATAAAAAAAAAAAAAAAAAAAATGTTTTGTTATAAATTTTCTTGAAATGCTCAAAACAAAATAATCAAGATATTACAGTTTGAACATTAATCCCCAAATTAACAGAATCAAATTCTACTTTTCTATTCAATCAGGTATTCAATACCTCATCAAACAGGGTCCATATATAATTTTGATCACCATCAAATAAAAAGATGGCGGCTCGTCTTGTATTTTCATAAATAACTAAAAATCAAACATTCTCTTTCCTGTCCATATCAAAAAGTGAATCTAACAAAATTAGATTTCAACTAATTCAAATATATAGCAATGTTGAATAATATTGTTATTGAATCATAGATTCAGTTTTTGTTTTGTTTTAAATAATATTCTAGATAAATTTAGGGTCACTGGGTCATCCGAACTGTGTAAACGGTGGGTTGTAGAATAGGGTAGGTCGATTTTTCACTTTTTAAAAATATCAAATTGTCCATCTATGTGAAAGTTGTGTGTTAGTATATTGAATACTGATACCAAAAATTAGATCTTTTATTTGCACCATTGTTTGAGGAAATAGCATCAAATATCGTCTTCTAAAATGCACTAAAATTCATCATTTTCGCAAAATTTAGCCTTTAGAAAATGAGGATTTTTAGTGTATTTTAGTAGGCGATCTTTGATGCTATTTCCTTAAACAATGGTGCAAGTAAAAGATCTAAATTTTGGTATCAGTATTCAATATACTAACACACACTTTCGCATAGATGGACAATTTGATATTTTTAAAAGTGAAAAAAAAAAAAAAAAAAAAAAAAAAAATCGATCTACCCTATTGTAGAAGGTAGCAACAGAAATTGGTTTATTTATTTTTTTTTTTTTTTTACCTTGCCCCCCCCCCCTACCCACCCATTTAGTTCACAGATTTGCATTTAACAGCTGCCCATGCTTAAACCAAACAAGGCCATGCTCTTAAAAGACAAAGAAAAAGAAAAAAGCTATATACAAAGATAAATAAAAATAAAGGCGACTAAATCTATAAATAGAATTTTCTGTCAGAGATGATTAACAGGTACATTTAAAAAAAAAAAAATTAGATTTATAAATAAATAAATTGGTTAAATCAAACTTAACAGAGCCAAATTCCACCATCATATGTCACCCCGCCGAAAGAAAAAAATATACAAAAAATCAGGGAATTAAACAAATTTAATTAAATTTTCAGTATTGATATATAAATGAATAAAAAATATAATTCACCAATTATTTTATTTAAAAACTTATTTTTTTCAGGTCAGTTAACTTTGAACCATGTATCTTTGAGGCATAACACAGATACGTGGTTCAAAGTTAACTAACCTGAAAAAAATGTAAAAGTTATGAAATAAAATAACTGTGCATTATATCTTTTATTCATTAATATATCAACACTGAAAATTTCATTAAATTCGGTTAATTCCCTGATTTTTGGTACTTTTTTTCTTCTTTCGTCGGGGTGGAATTTAGGTCCGTTAAGTTCGATTTAACCAATAAATTTTGGAGAAGGGTTGCTAGCTGGCACCATTCTGGTATAGAGTCCCTCATATCAACTGCTGGCACAATTCGTAGATTAAAGTAGCTTCGCATATCCAACCCTTCGCCTGCAGGGAGGGCGAGTTGGGTGTTAGTTTGGTCCCCGGTTGGCGCAGCACAATCATTAAAAACTTCTAAAAATAATAAAAAGGTTTGCCATAGGCTCTCAATTTTTAAAAATCAAATTCAAATTATCGACAGGGAGGTCCAATATCGGTATCAGTCAGACATTGAGGGAGTCTATCTCCTTTTCACTAGTGCCAGACCAAAGGATTGTTTGTTAGCGTCTGAGATGGAGCACCACACCTACCACCAGCTCCTTACTTTACCACACTGATCCCTGTGCTACTCATACGCTGAGTTGGCAAGGGCCGGTATTGAACCAGGAACCTTGATTGAGCTAAACTGGAAACCTAATCATAAATAAGGTAAAAATTTTATCTAAAAAAATTAAAAGAAGTTTTAAACAGATTGGGGTGTGGGGGAATTCATAGCATCCCTTTAAGTTGGCCAAATTATTTATTATCTTGTGAAATTAGAATTTAATGTCCAAATATTGGCTTACAAAAAAAAAATCCTAATTTGGGCAATAATATCTTACAATATGGTTAAGAAATATAACCAACAAAAAAAGAAAAAAAAAAAAAAAAGAAAAAAAAAGTAAGTTGTTGAAATTCACAATTTATTCTTGGTTGGTTCCTTCGTTCTTTGTGGGTTATCTATTAATAATAGAGATTCGGTCTCTATTTGTCTGTAACCAAAATTATGTCACTGTTTATGTCAGTCATTTCAGGAATTAAGTAAGTTTATTAATGAGTATTTGATTTATAGTCTGTATCATTACTACATAAAAACATGAAAATTCTATGAAAAATCAATCGTCAAATTTTCATGAAAATTTCGATACTTATTCACCTTTAGATCAATTTATGTTTAAAATATTTTTTTTCCTAAAACATATTAGGGAAAATAGTTTTTTTTACTAGGTCGACAGACTCCTTTCCTTATTTAATTTTATGAAATCTGTAGAAAATATATTTTACACGTATGATTTTAAAATTTTTCTCTAAAGATAAGAGCCTGAAAAATTAAATCAGAAATTTTTAGAAACGTTTTGGAGGTCACTACTGTTGTAAAACAAAACAAATATCTCAGTAGAGTGGAGTGAACATGATGCTTTTTAAGCAAGTAATTAATTTTTATTTTAAATATTAAACGTTTTATTTCATTTATTTAATTTTCCCACCCCTCTCAGGCAATATCTTTCAAAATTTATTTTTACACTGCCTGGGGAGGAGGGGTGCAAAAATTTATTTTTACACGGCTCAGGGAGGGGGGTGCAAAAATTTATTTTTTTACACCACCGGTTGCAAAGATTTTTTTTTTACACCGCCAGGGGAGGGGTGGGTGCATTTTTTTTGTTGAATAGTCTAATCTAATAAAAAATACACCTGAAGATAATTACTGATGTGATTCATTATTAATACTATAAAATGATATTGAAGAGTAATATACTTCATCATTAATACTATGAAATATAACTAGGGTGTCTCAGCACAATATAATGGTTAGCAAGTCCATTACTAATGACTTGTGAGTTCAATCCTCACTGAATGCCCCATACTTGTGACCTTGTGTCACATCCAGCCTGAGGCGAAAGGTCGGGTAAATTAGTACAATGAAATATAACTAAATATTGAAGAATAATATAGTTTGTGATTCATCATTAATACTATGAAATCTTATTATAATGGAGATTGTGTGTTTTTCTGTCTGTAACCGAAACTATATTCCTACTCAAGTCACAATTCTCTTAGAATTGACATCACATTCTCCATGAGTTTATTTTTATCTAAACCTCAATTATTAATAAAATTGTCTTACATTATTAATACTGTTAACTATGTCTACATACTAACAACATGCAATTATATTTATATATACAACAAAATACTGGTTTACAGTGTAAACGGGAAGGCTAATTTGCATATTAATATTAAAAAATCGAATTTAATAAATATGTGCTTAGTATTATTGATTTCTAACTGTTTGGTTTTATTTTAATGAATATAAGCAAAAATCTCTTCCATGAATCTGAAATGAAATCCATTAACAAGATAAAATAACTGTCATTTTATTCTTTACTTCCTCTTTTAACAAAATACTTAAATTAGAAAAAATAACAATGAAAGACGAGAGTGATGGAAGAGTAAGTTTCAGTTGTTCCATTTTTTATTATACTCCCTCTGTTTCAAATCTTTTATTATACTCCCTCTGTTTCAAATCTTTTTATCTGTATTCTTATTTAGTTTTATTAGCCTTTCTAATTTAATACCATATTTTATTACATTAAAACTTAAATACTTGCACCCGGAGGGTGCATATATTTGCTAGTATAACTAAAGATTATTATTGAACTAAATTTATTTATAGTATTAATAATGAATCAAAACGATGAGGAAACAACTAAAGCCATCTAACCTCTACCTTGTAACCTATCCTATGTAATTTGTTTCTAAGAAACTATTGAAATGTATTTATAGTTAGTTTGAAATGGTGAGGGAAGAACAAAGAAAAACACTGGACGCATGGATACAATTTTACTGCGTCCTTTTAGATTTTTGTATGGTAGGGACACAGGACATGTACCTATCAGCATCTCTGCATTAATATACCATATATACTTGCAGATAAGTCAAACATTTTTTAACCAAAAATTACACCAAAATCAGTAGCGTAATTATTTTTACCCCTAAAACATGTAGGCGTGACAAGACATTCGGACTATCTCAAATGATATAATTTTTTTTGAAACACCCTCTATTTGTGGATACTTTTGATATATCAGTCTTTATATTGTTGATGTATAATAGAATCTGTCTCATACGCACATATTCACTTTGAATGAGTCCCCAGAAAAATTTATGGGTCCCAACTATAGCTGTCTAACTCCCACCTTGTAACCTATCCTATAATTTGTTTCTAAGAAACTAATAAAAATGTATTTACAGTTAGTTTGAAATGGTGAGGGAAGAACAAAGAAAAACACTGGGACGCATGGATATGATTTTACTGCATCCTTTTAGATTTTTGTGAGTTAGGGACACAGGAAGCGTCTCTGTATAAGGTTATATGAATAAATTTTGGGAAAGGTATGAATCTAATTCTCCCTCCAGCTAAGGGTAAATAGCAGGGCAGACTGGGATCCTTAACCATGGCTAGGTAGTCAGTCTAGGAAGAAGGAAAACTCTGAATTCAAACCTGTTAAACTCCGCTTGAGAAATTGACCTTGTGTCTCATCCGGCTCGTGCGGAGGGGTTGGTAAATATATATATATGAATAAATTGTTCATTTCAACAACTTCTTGCAAATTTTTTCTAGTCCTATTTCTGAACCAAATATATTACCAGGTTCGGTTATTTCCTATAACTCCAACATAAAAAAGGGGAACCACTCTGATTGACTGATAAATTATTTATTTATTTATTGACCCACTAGGAAAAAAGAAGACGAGGTTAGGTTTAGGGTTAAGTTTAATGGGAAAATAAATAAATAATCTATCAGTCAATCAGAGTGGTTCCCCTTTTTATGTTGGAGTTTTAGGAAATAACCCCAGGTTCTATTGACGGACAACAGAAAATCCGATCAAATGGACAAGGTTTTACTATTTCCTTTAAATTTATATCAATCCTATTTAAATATCTGGAGCAGACAAAAGAAAAAAAAAAAAAAGAAAAAAAAAAAAAAAAAAGTTTTCAATAATCTCTAAGCCAGAACAAAATAAAAAAAAAATCTAGAAGAAAATAAATTACCTTTGCATTTTATTACTTGCCTTTATAGGCATATGTACACACACAATTATATATATATATATTATATATATATATATATATATATATATATATACGCATACATCCACGCACAGAGGTAAGGATTTAGTTACATGTATAGAAATGTTAGACCTTTGTTTTTTTTTTTTGTTGCTGTAATCAAATAAATATTTACAATATAAATCAGCAAATGTACCAGGCGGAAGTAATGGAGGAAGAAGTAAAAACACATTGAGAAGTTGTAACAAATTAAAAGAAAAAAAGAAGAAAAATACAAAAAGAAAAAAGGTTAAAAATATAGAGGTTCTCCTACGCAGAGTCTATCGTAATAAGACTGTCTGTATTCTCAAGCGTTCATTTTTTCAGCAACTAATAAGTTTAGCTCTTTATTTGGACTTAGGCAGAAGTTAGAAAAGAGAAAAAGTGGAAAGAAAAAATAGATTATTCTCAGAGTGAAACAAATCGAAATTTAAAAAAAAAAGAAAAAAAGAGGCAAAAAGAAAGAGAAAAAGAGGCAAAAAGAAAGAAAAAAAGAGAAAAAAGAAAGAGAAAAAAAAAGAGAAAAGAAGAGAAAAGAAAGAGAAAAAAAGAAAAAAAAGAGAAAAAGAGAAGAAAAAGAAGAAAAGAGAAAAAAAAGAGAAAAAAAAGAAAAAAAGAGAAAAAAGAAAAGAAAAGAAAAAGAGAAAAAAAAGAGAAAATGAAAAAAGAAATGGAAAACGAAAAAAGAAAAGAAAAAGAAATGAGAAAAGAAAAAAAGAAAAAAGAGAGAAAAGAATGAAAGAGAGAAAGAAAAAAGAGAGAAAAGAAAGAAGAGAGAAAAGAAAGAGAAAAAAGAAAGAAAGAAAAGAAAGAAAGAGAGAAAAAGAAAGAAAGAGAGAAAAAGAAAGAAATAGAGAAAAAGAAAATAGAAAGAAAAAGAAAAAAGAAAGAAAGAGAAAAATGAAAGAAAGAGAAAAACGAAAGAGAAAAGAAAGAGAGAAAAAAAGAAAAAGAGAAAAGGAAAGAGAAGAGAAGAAAGAAAAAAAGAATAGAAAATGGAAAAATATAGAAAAAAAAAAGGAGAAAAAGAGAAAGAAGAGAAAAAGAAAAGAAAAGAGCTTGTATTCTGAATGTGAAATAATCAAAAATCAAAATAAACAAAAAAAAAAAGCAAAAAAAAACTTCCAGGTATGTTTGTTATTGTTTTACTTAAAACCGATTGTCTCATAAATGGGATGTTGGCAAAAATTGCTATATTTATATCACACCAATGGAACAAAATATATATACTTTAAAAACTTAGGAATATTTATAACAATGTTAAATTGTATCTATTAAAAAAAAAAAAAAAAAAAAAAAGAAAGAAAAAAGTCTCCTCGAATAATTCTGGTGGGTATTAGGTGTTATAACTAAAAAAACAATTATTAGTATTAAGAATAGTTACTTGAAGCTATAATTGTTTACTAATTATCATTAGTTACTTTAAACCACATGCTTTGAAAATATATATATATATATATATATATCTTGAACTGAACAGTGTTCGTTGCAAGCATGTTCATTTTCTTAATGATATATAACACACATTGCATGATTTTTAAACACATTAATAATATGGGCTGTTTTGTGGCAATCTGTTACATATTAATTGGATCCCTATTACTTTTTAAGGTAGTATAGAAATCCTTATGGCAATCAGTACAGCTGATGGCCTTGAGAGTGAGTGACAATGCTTGACCTCACTCTCACCTTGCGTTCTGGGATGAACGTGAGAATCGGAAGCGATAGAAAGCCCCTTCCGGTTTAAGGTGTAAACAACTCAGTTAGTTGCAGTTAGTCAGTTGCAGAGTTAGAAGCTAGCAAGATGTGACTCTCAGCGCGCAGTTGTCTGGTCCTGGGGTTCCAGAATAAACTAACATCCAAAGTAAATCGAAGTCTTGTTGTTATTACTAAAAGCTAACAATGACACAAGGCTTCTGATAAGAAGCGGTCCCCAGCAGAACCAGACACGGAATCCCCAGATAAGAAAGACCAGACGAGACCATTAGAAGATAGAAGATAGAAGACTAGACAGAGAAGAAAAGAAGTACGTAACAAATCTATCTCGGCAAGACCTTAAAAGAGACATTGCTAATAAAATACTAATTAAGATTGAATAATGATTATTTAATAACCATTGAGAATATAACGTAAATAACTAAGGGAATTATGATGGTGGTGGTGACGTAGTTTCGGTTACAAATAGACAGACAATCTCCATTATAATAAGATATTTGTAATCATACACCCAAAGAGTGTGTAAGATTGCCTCATCAGTGATATTGTTGGGATCATAAAAAGTTTCGGGTCTCCCAACATCATACTTGTTCTCCAAAGCGTTCTCCCTACCGAAACAACTTTTCTGGCAGGCGATCCTGTAGCAAAAGTCTACCAAGCACAATAACATTCTGCACGCAAACACATACAAAAAAAACCAAAAAAACAATTACTGCCACTGATCTTTTAAGCTGTGAGTGACCAATGAGAAATGACGTACATCACTTCTGTTTTCAGTTGTGACAAGATAAAAGGGGAACAACCGATTGTTCGTTTTTTCCTTCGGGATCTAACACGCTGAAGGATACATGTAGAGATGCTGATAGGTACACGTCCTGCGTCCCTGATGCATAAAAATCTAAAAGGACGCAGTAAAATTATATCCATGCATCCTAGCGTTTTTCTTTTGTCTTCCCTCACCATTTCAAGCTAACTGTAAATACATTTCAATAGTTTCTTAGAAATGAATTACACAGGATAGGTTACAAGTTAGACTACTTTAGTTGTTTTCCCCCAGATCATAAATAAAAACCCTACAATTTATTAAGAAACTTTAGTTGGGACCCATAAATTTTCCCGGGGACTCATTCAAAGCAAATATGTGCTTCCCAGGACGCACTAAATCAAAAAGCTATCAGCATCACTATACATGCTTACAACAAACACTGTTTGGTTCAAGATATACATTTTATTTTTTCTTCAAAGCATATGGTTTCAAGTAACTAATAATAATAATTTGTAAACAATTATAGTTTCAAGTAATTATTCTTAATACAAATAACTTGCACATAGTTATATTATCTCAAGTATTTCAAGCAATTATGTGGTTTCAAGTAACTAATGATAATAATCCTTTGTAAACAATTATAGCTTCAAGTAACTATTCTTAATACAAATAATTTGCACACAGTTATATGATCTCAAGTATTTCAAGCAATTATATGGTTTCAAGTAACTAATAATAATAATCCTTTGTAAACAATTATAGCTTCAAGTAACTATTCTTAATACAAATAATTTGCACACAGTTATATGATCTCAAGTATTTCAAGCAATTATATGGTTTCAAGTAACTAATAATAATAATCCTTTGTAAACAATTATAGCTTCAAGTAACTATTCTTAATACAAATAATTTGCACACAGTTATATGATCTCAAGTATTTCAAGCAATTATGTGGTTTCAAATAACTAATAATAATAATCCTTTGTAAATAATTCTAAACAATTGTTAGTGTAAAAGTTATTGTTGAAGGAAATGGGCTCAATGAACAGAGTTGAAAAAAAAAAAAATGTGTATAGTACAAATTTGTAGCGGCTAAATTTAACCTATATTCAACAATTTGTTCAACTTTTATTCAGTTTCTACTGACTAAAAATCTATATAGTTTACTTTATATCTTAAAACACAAAATTTACATACTGTTTAGGACAAATAACATGGGCATGTTCCCGTAAAATACAACAGGTTCACATAGAAAAATAAGCTAACATTAGGAGAAAAACATTCATAAACAAACATGTTTCTCAGTAATGGAAATAAAACACATTAGGTTGGACTATAGATATAACCTACTTTTGGTCAACTCGCCTTGGACATGTTTAGACGTGTGACAAGAAAAAAAAAGTTAATTATATAATTCTTATGTATGATATGCTCCCATAAGTGAAAAATCTGATACATCGTGTTATATGCAAATAATTATAGTAGTAAAGATGGCAGCAAGGGAGTCTATCTCCTTTTCACTAGTGCTAAACTTGGTTTGTTTGTTTTGTTTTGTAGCATCCCTTTTTGAATCATTTAATAAAACTTATTCTTATATAGACTTATGGTAAACTAAAGCTCAGGTACAAAGATAACATCAAGAGAAACCTGGAGGACTTGAACATCCCCATAGGCAGTTGGCAAGATGCAACCAGAGATCGAATCAAAATGGAGAAAACGGGATTCGCATGTTGTCATCATTGGATACGATGGACAGCAAGTAATAATAATAGTAACAGGGGCAGATCTACTATGATACTAATTATGTATAGTAAATATCAAAAACCCATGAACTATTTTAGGGGAAGTAACATGGGCAGGTCTACTATGAAACTAATTCTTATGTATAGTAAATATAAAAAAAACGTGTGAGCTATTTTAGGGGAAGTAATGGGCAGATCTACTATGAAACTAATTCTTATCTATAGTAAATATCAAAAAAGCCAGTTATCTATTTTAGGGTAACAGGTGCGGATCTACTATGAAACTAATGTAGCTAAACTTTTAAGGTCCCTAATCCTTATCAGACACCCAGAAGTAATTTTTATTCCAAAATTGAGAAATTGAGTATAATGTACGAGAAAGGGATTTTTAGAAAATACGATTAATAATATAGTCTAATTCAATAAAAAAAAAATTAAAAAAATAAAAATAGAAAAAAAAATGTCATTAAAATTGCAAACCTTCCCATAACAGTTCAAGCTTTATCACCCCCCCCCCCTAAAAAAAATGTAGGTCCACCACTGGCGAGTAATGTGCGTTGGGTTTTTCATTATATTTCATCTGAATTCATTCAGAATTAAAGAAAGTTTGGTATATTAAGTCAAAAACAAAATTCCGCAACAAACATGCCTTAAGAAAAAAAGAAAAAAAAAAAAACAGCAGAACGTCTTTGAGATAATAAAGACAAACAATAATTTAAAAAAAAAAAAAAAAAAAAAAATGCCTGGACACTGGAATATTTCTCAAGAAATATTACTTCTTCCTCTTTTGTCTCTTCCACCTCGTCCTTCTTTACCTTTCACACACCAGACTCTTAGAATATTCTTGGGAGAAAAAAAAAAAAAAAAAAAAAAAAAAAATATTCAAGGGCTATAGGCAGGTGGTGGCACCATGGGTGTCATGGATGCGATTTCTGGAATGGGACCTGGGGGATAAAAAACCTGTTCCAGCCTGTCGTAGTCATCGAGCAACGGTTCAGGATCGGATGTTGTCACTCTAACTGGATAATGGCGTAGACAGTTACAGGCTGTTCCGAGGACTGCTAAGCCTCCGGCTGTTGCTATTAGGTAAAATGAAATAGAAAATGTCACAGAGATGCGGTTACCAGGATATGGTTTAGTCAGCATCTGAAGGTCCTTCACTTCGATTGTAAGGAGGTAACAGAGTCCATTTATGAGCACACAAATAATCACTGCAAAGAGAGAGAAAAAAAAAAAAGAAAAAAGAAAAAATTAAAATTGAAATAAAATTTAAGCTTTAAAAACTTTTATGGTCAGAAATTTAACTAAAAGGAATTTCTACTTCATAATAATATACTAGCAAAAAAAAAAAAAAAATAAAAAAATAAAAAAAAAATAAATAAAAAAAAAAACGCCCTCCAGGCAGTGTAAAATTTATTTTTGAAAAATATTGCCCGAGTGGGATGTCAATTTCAGAGGGTTTTATCTTAAATAAGTAAAATCAGCAAATTTATTAAAGTTATAATTGTTTGCAAATTATTATTATTACTAGTAGCAAATATATGCACCTGGAGGGTGCATATATTTAATCTAGGAGGCGCGTGGTCTAATGGTTAGAGTCTTAGGAAATGGACTCGTCAACGCGAGTTCAATTCCTGGACGAAGCTGTTGGCATTTCACATGGCGCTAATACCCTTGGGAAAGGTATGAATCCAATTCTCCCTCCAGCTATGGGTAAATAGCAGTGCAGACTGGACTCTTTAACCATGGCTTGGTAACCAGTCTAGGAGAAGAAAAACTCTGAATTCAAACCTGTTAAACTCCGCTTAAGAAAATGACCTTGTGTCGCATCCTGCTCGGGCGGAGGGGTTGGTAAATATATGTATATATTTAAGTTTTAATGTAATAAAATATTATATTAAATTAGAAAGACTAATGAAACTAAATAAGAATAGAGATAAAAAGATTTGAAACAGAGGGGGTTATAATCAAAAAGTAGAACAACTGAAACTTACTCTTCCATCACTCACATATTTCATTGCTAAATTTTCATAATTCAACTATTTGGTTAAAATAGGAAGTAAAGAATGAAATTACAATTATTTCTTGTAAATGGATTTCTTTTAAGATTTATTCCCGAGATTTAACATGGATATATAACAATACACATTCTAAGAAAAAACATGGAGTTGCTCGAAACACCAATCTATGAATGTAAGTCCTTCAATCTAAACAGCATGGTACCTCTATTTATATCAAACTAGAAGTGGCTACCAGGCATCACCTGGGTAGAGGGGTGCAAAAAAAGTTAGTCCTGCAATCCATCATTACTGAATCAAGAGTCGGATCTCACAGTATGCCCTCCATTATAATCTATGTATAAAAGACCTTGCGTCAGAAAAAAAAAAAAAGTGCACAGGCACTCTGAAAAGAATCTCCTATTTAAAGCATCATAAAAAAAAAAAAAAAAAACAAAAAGAAAAGAAAAAAAAAATCCATGTTGTTAGTATTTAAATTTATTTTTTAATTATCTTCATGAATACAAATCAAATCTTCATTATTTTTGCTCAAAAGCAAAATCTGATGATAGAGAATGTGTGTGTGTGTGTGTGTGTGTGTGTGTATATATATATATATATATATATATATATATATATATAAAAACAAATTTTTTTTGTAATGAAACAAAGAAAATACAGTGCTCAATCACAAATTGTGAGAGCTAATATAGAGACGGTCCAGAATGTGACATTAAGTAAAGATCTTCAACAAACATCATGGGATCTAACTCAATGACCTGATAAACCTGGGTAGCTGTTTATAATGAACACTGATCTATAAAAACTCAGTAAATAAATATATATATATATATATATATATATACTAGCAAATATATGCACCCTCCGGGTGCAAGTATTTAAGTTTTAATATAATAAAATATCATTAAATTAGAAAGGCTAATGAAACTGAATAAGAATGCAGATAAAAATTTTGGAACAGAGGGGGTATGATTGAAAAATAGAACAACTTTGAAAGTAACTCTTCCATCATTTTCCATTACTCCCCTCTTTCATTGGTAAATTTTCCTAATTTAACTATTTAGTTAAAATAGGAAGTAAAGAATAATAATAGTTATTTCTTCTTGTTAAATGGATTTCTTTTAAGATTTATCCCCAAAATTTTTGCTCATATTCAAAAAGATAAAACCAAACAATTAGAACTCAATAATACTAAGGATATATTTATTAAAATCAAATTTTTAAGATCAATATGCAAATCAGCCTTCCCATTCACACTATAATCCGCTATTTTGTTGTATATATAAATACAATTGCATGTTCTGTGTATGTAGATATGGTCAACAGTATTAATAATGTAAAACAATTTTATCAATAATTGAGGTTTAAATAAAAATAAAATCATGGAGAATGTGACGTAAATAACTAAGGGAATTGTGATTTGAATAGTAATATAGTTTCAGTTACAGACAGAAAAACACACAATCTCCATTATATATATATATATATATATATATATATATATATATATATATATATGGGCCGGGTTAGCTCAGTCAGTAGAGTGCTTGGCTTGAAACCACAAGGTTCCTAGTTCGATACTGGCCCTCGCCAACTCAGTTGCACAGGGATCTGATGGTAGGTGTGGCGCTCCACCTCAGATGCTAAAAATAATCTCCTTGGTCTAGCACTAGTGAAAAGGGGATAGACTCCATCGCTTTACGGCTCATACCGACATTAGGCCGACCCGACGACTTACTTATATATATTTACTTTGTCATTAACTGTTTTGTTTTCTGGGTTTCCTCCGGACATACATACATACATACAACTGCCCATGGACATTCTCTGGCAACCAGTGTTCCAACTCGAGTGTTGATAGCATATATCTTATTATAATGGAGATTGTGTGTTTTCTGTCTGTACCGAAGTCACAATTCCCTTTGTTATTGATGATTTTATTTTATTTAAATCTCAATTATTAATAAATTGATGTTGTTGGTAACGGCCATGTGTTTAGTACTATTGATTTCTAAGGAATCTTAAATGAAATCCATTTACAAGAAGTGCTTAAATTAGAAAAATAACAATGAAGACGAGAGTGATGGAAGTGTAAGTTTCAGTTGTTCTATTTTCGTGTCTGTTAGTTTCAATATTTTATGACATTAAAACTTAAACACTTTTGCATATATTTTAGTGACAGTTAATGATAAAATCAAATGTTGCTGAGTAAGACTAATAACTCAAGGGAGGTAACTAGGTCTTTTTTAAATAACCGGTTTGGTTTCTTTGTTAAATGGCATATCAACATAGTTATGGGTCATTTAATGCAGAAATTCGATCCAGTTGCTTGATTGTAATCATTATTCATAGGTTTGGTTTATTTGTTTAATGGCATATCAACTCCGTATGGGTTATTTAATGCCAAAATTTAATTCATTTGTAAATGTCTGATTGTAATCATTATTTATAGGTTTAGTTTATTTGTTTAATGGGATAGCAACTGCTTATGGGTTATTTAATGCTGAATTTTTTTAATTTGTAAATGTCTGATTGTAATCATAACTATTTACAGGTTAGGTCTGGTTTATTTATTTTAATGGCATATTAATTCCTCATGGGTTATCCAATGCCAAAATTCGATTACAATCATAACTACTGTACATACTCATAGATAGGTCACACTTTTCTTAACCAAAAGTTCTGCCAGAATCAGTGGTACGACCTATCCATCTATTATCTGTATCTATACATATATAAAGGGCAAGTTGTGTGTATCTGTATGTCCAGAGGAAACTTTGAAAAAATAAAACAATTAACGAAAAAGTAAATATATATATACACATTAAATATCACCAGGGATTGGTTTTAAGCAAAAATAATGAAGATTTGATTTATATTCGGGAAGATATTTAAAAATTTAAATTTGAAAAGTAACAGAAGGGAAAGTCATTTGCATGTCATTTTGCATATCTTCTTTTTTTTTTTGCTTTGAAATATAAAATTGATTGATTGAATTAATTGCATCATTTATATCTTATTTAAAAAAAAAAAATTGTAAATCATTTTTATGGGGCTACCAGCGAGGATCTCACTGTTGCATACCTCTTTCCTTACTTTCCTCTATTCTTCTTCTGGCGTCTTTGATATCTTAAGTTCTTCTAGGTCAGTCTTGTTACTAAGACATTCATTAATCACAAAACCATATTATTTTCATAAGCTTTTATTTCTTAACTAAACATTTTTCATCTGACTAACATAGCGCGCGTATGCAGTGAGTTCCAGTTAAGGCAGTACATCTTCTCTGCCCGACGTCCAAACTGAAACTGAAGACCCAACCAGGTCGCACGTGACTTCATGTATTTCACGGGCTTTCTGTAATGGAAAGTCCCGCCCGTGATATGAAAATGGCCATACCTTTAGAAATACAGGGGATTGACAATAATCTTATGCAACTGCATATATTATATAACATCTCTCATAAGTAATAACTCTCGATAAGTAATAATGAATCTGAGAGACCAACTTTTTAAAAATTCCCCCTCTACCCAGGCGACGCCGGGTAGCCACTTCTAGTTCGACGTAAATGTAAAACAGCATTACTTTAATTTTTATCTATCGTATGATCAGTGATTGCAATGACACATAATGTACACAATATGCATTTGAAAGCTTTTGAAGCTCTCTGTATACACACAATATATATATATATATATATCTTATTATAATGGAGATTGTGTGCTTTTTTTGTCTGTAACCGAAACTATATCACTACTCAAGTCACAATTTCCTTAGTTATTGACATCACATTGTCAATGATTTTATTTTTATTTTAACCTAAATTATTAATAAAATTGTTTACATTATTAATACTGTTGTTAGTATGTAGATATGGCTAACAGTATTAATAATGTAAAACAAAGTATTGGCTTACAGTGTAAACGGGAAGGCTAATTTGCATATTGTTATTAAAAAATCAAATTTAATAAATGTGTTCAGTGTTATTGATTTCTAAATGTTTGGTTTTATCTTAATGAATATAAGCAAACATCTCTTAAATGAATCTTAAATGAAATCCATTAACAAGAAAAAATAACTGTCATTTTATTCTTTACTTCCTATTTTAACTAAATACTTAAATTAGAAAGAAAAATAACAATGAAAGACGAGAGTGATGAAAGAGTAAGTTTTAGTTGTTCTATTTTTCGATTATACTTCCGATCTATTTCAAATCTTTTTATCTGCATTCTTATTTAGTATCATTAGTCTTTCTAATTTAATATAATATTTTATTACATTAAAACTTAAATACTTGCACCCGGAGGGTGCATATATTTGCTAGTATATCTAAGATTCCTACTGACTCATTGCTTTAAACTGACCTGATACTGCTTTTACAAATTTTTTACCCAAATTTACGATTATAGTACTTGGGAGAGTGTGGTCTAATGGTTAGAGTTGTAGGAAATAGACTCGTTGACCCGAGTAAAAATCCTGGACGAAACTACAGTTCACATAGCGCTAATACTATCAAGAAAAATGAATCCAACCACTGCAGGCACTGGGCAATAAACCCAGCCCTGTCTCAATAAATTGAGGGGTAGGTGTCGCCTGGGGGTGGCCCTCTGGGATCAACGATGTCAACTTGTATGGTCCAGGGTCGAAGCCACTGGACCTCCCCCATTTGAAAACGGAGTTAGATATATTGGACATATCTACATACTAATAACATGCAACTGTATTTATATATGCAACAAAATAGCGGTTTACAGTGTGAACAGGAACGCTAATTCGCATATTGACATTAAAAATTTGATTTTAATAAATATGTGCTTAGTATTATTGATTTCTAATTGTTTGTTTTATCTTAATAAATATGAGCAAAAATCTTGGGGATAAATCTTAAAAAGGAATCCATTAACAAGAAGAAATAACTATAATTTTATTACTTCCTATTTTAACTAAATAGTTAAATTGATGAAAATTTAGCAATGAAAGACGGGAGTTTCGATTGTTCTATTTTCCAATTACCCCCCCCCCCGGTTTCAAATCTGTTTATCTGTATTCTTATTTAGTTTCATTCTAATTTAATAAAATATTTTATTACATTAAAACTTAAACCCGGAAGGTGTATATATTGCTAGTGGGTAATCTGAACATTAGTTACATAAATGAGAGTAACCTCCCCTTGTTTCTTTCACTTTGAGGAAGCCGTTTGTTTTGGTTGGCCATTTTCATTTTACCATAAATCTACACTGAAAATACAAATTTGTTCAAATCAATACAACTGCAAGTTTTAACATGAATATATCATAAAATGTGTTCTTAATAACAATTAAGTTCATTTCGAATAATGCACAAGCACAATTAAGAACACATTTTGTATTTTCAGTGTAGATTTATGGTGAAATGAAAATGGCCACCAAAACACACGGCTTCCTCAAAGTGAAATAAACAAGGTGAGGTTACTCTCATTTATGTAGCTCATGTTCAGATTACCTGCTAGTGTATAACAAAAGAAATAAACTGTAAGTAAGCAAAATAAGTGTCTTACCTGTGGTGATACTAGCAATAGCGTTTCTGTGAATTAGCTTGAGAGCTTTCTGTGTCGGGCCCAGCAGATCAAGGAAGAAAGAACATACACTACAGATAATAGCCAAAAATGTGAACACAATAATGGACTTCATAAGCCACACTCCCTTCAGAGTGATACAGTCTACCAATACTGAAACAGAAAAAATAAAATAAAATTAGTTCCATAAACAAAGACAGTGACAATATCGTAGATTAATTTTTTTATTCTTTAATTATTCCATTTTTAAAAATTTAATTATTTGTTTAAAATAGAAATTAGAAGGCAATTGACAATGCAATGGAATAGGTGTTGAAAATTATGTTTATTTACCTTTTTTTCCTAAATATTTTCGGGATATATCCTTATGAAGATGGGATTTATCCCAAAAATATTTAGAAAACAGGTAAATAAACATCATTTTCAACACTGCATAGTCAATTGCCTTCTAATTTCTATTTTAAACACATACGTACAATGCTTCAAGCAAACTATAAAAACACTTCTTTAATTATTTGTATCGATTAATGGGAAAAGCGTAGTTAAATTATTTGCATTATTCGGACTATTGTCCTCATCTTTATTGTTATCTGTACAACAACAAAAATTCAGAGAAAAAATGTAGTTCACTTTGTCAAGGGATTAAATATAAAATTACAATTTCCAGATGAGCTTTAATGGCAAACGATTGAACTGCAATTAAAATGGATTCACAGCGTTTTCCTAATGAACAGATCATTTCTTAACGTTTCATTTTATCTGATAATGGAACTACCCTCTATAGACAATACAATTTACCTCATATTTGTCAAAGGAGACGCCAAACTGGGAAGCACTGATTCCCAATGAGGCTTAATACCCATGATAAACAAGTGCTTGGAGTAATTAAATTTCATTTCTAATGCAAACATAGTCATAGTAAGTAAAGTAAGGTCGTCGGGGTGGCCTAAAGTCAGTATCAGCCAAACAGCGAGGGAGTCTATCCCTTTTTCAATAGCACTAGACCAAGGAGATTGTTTTTGCATCTGAGGTGGAGTGCCACACCTACCATCAGCTCCTTACTTTACCGCACAGATCCCATAACACTGAGTTGGCGAGGACCAGTATCGAACTAGGAACCTTGTGATTTCGAGCCGAACACTCTACCGACTGAGCTGATCTGATCTGCTACCAGGCTGGATTAACATATGGTCTTTTTAACGTTGGGATTTTTTATTGGGTATCTAGCTAGGTTCGAACTCACTATTCAGTAATAATGGATCTGCGAGACTAGCATGCTAACCATTACACCACGACTGGACGTGGTGTCTATCTCTCTCTCTCACACACACATTCTAAAGATTTTTTTTTTCATATTCAACTTAAGCATCTTCCTCGTTCAGCCTTTAAATATCTATGGGTAAGAAAATTGCACATTATTCTAAAAGGCTATCGAGACTGAATATATATTATACTAGTGATTCTGATAGCTTTTTGATTTAGTGTGTCCTGGGATGCAGATATTTGCTTTGAATGAGTCCCCGGGAAAATTTAAGAGTCCCAAATAAAGCTGTCTAACTCCTACCTTGTAACCTATTGTGTGTAATTCGTATCTAAGAAACTATTGAAATATATTTACAGTTAGCTTGAAATGGTGAGGGAAGAAAAAAACAACAAAAGACACTGGGATGCATAGACCTCATTTTACTGCGTTCTTTTAGATTTTTATGTGTCAGGGACGCAGGGACCTATCAGCATCTCTGGTAAGCCGTCATTTATCAAAGAAACTATGGCGAGAGATTATCATGGGTATCCATGTTGATTGTGTGACATGATGATGATGATAATTTATCTGGTATGGTACTAGTTGGCTTTGGTCTGTAATTTATCAGACAAATTAAAAAAAAAATAAATAAATAAATAAAAAAATAAAAATAAAAAATGGTGTAAATTTTCTCAGATTTTACAAACTTTAAATATATTCCTGTATACTACCCTCATTTCATTCATGTCTGCCCCTAACCTCCCTCCCTTCACTTCCGCTACTAACTCACCCGACCCTCACCAAATTCACTTGTACTTGCACGAAATTTTGCTTTCAATAAAAATCATTGATCGATGATGTCCGTATGAATTCGGACGAAACGTTTCAACTCTTAGATTTGTTTTGAGTTTTCATTTCTTATTCACCATCCTTCTACCTACCTCATACACGATGTGTATAACTTCCTAACCGTTAGGCATGACATAACTCCAGACGGGTTGATATGCCGTTAAGATCAATAAACAAGCAAACAAAGAGACACTCATGAGAAATAAGAGTTCGGTAGATAAGCGACATCATGTAATCAGAATTTACATTTTTGTATTTAATCTTGGACGATTTGGACGGTCTGACTATTAACCAGAGGATGTTGCAAAATGATAACGGTCGAAAGATTAAGGAAAACCAGTATTAATATTATAGACTAATATTATATATATTAATATAGATCACCATCCTTTTACTTTGGGGCGCTGGTGGTTGTCGTCAGTGATGTTATCTGCTTGGGCCATTGGGAAGTTTCGGGTCTTCCAACATCAGACTTCCCTCGCCATGCTGACCCTATCAGAGGTGATCAAACTCCGATACCACCACCATCATTAGACGCTAAAATAATATTATTAATTACTTGAAATTCAGGCCAGTGTAGTTCAGTCGGTAGTACATCCACCTCAGAACCACAAAGTACTGGGTTCTATACCGGCCCTTGCCAACTCAGCTCATGAGTAGCACAGCTTAAATCTGCATGGTAAAGTGGGAAGATGATGGTAAGTTTGGTGCCTCACCCCATACGCAAAAACAATCTCCCTGGTCTAGCGCTAGTGAAAAGTGGATAGACTCCCTTACTGTCCAACTGATACTGACAATAGGCCACTCCACCTACTTTACTGGGTAATCTGAACATTAGCTACATAAATTCCCCTTGTTTGTTTCAATTTGAGGAAGCCGTTTGTTTTGGCCGGCCTTTTTATTTCACCGTAAATCTACACTGAAATTATGAATTTGTTTGAATCAATACAACTGCATGTTTTAACATGAAAATATCATAAAATATGTTTTATAACAATTATGGTTCATTTCAAATAATGCGCAAGCACAATTAAGAATACATTTTATGATATTTTCGTGTTAAAAACATGCATGTTGTATTGAACCAAAAAAAAATTCATATTTTCAGTGTAGATTTATGGGGAAATGAAAAAGGCCGACTAAGACAAATGGCTTCCTCAAAGTGAAACAAACAAGGGGAGGTTACTCTCATTTAAGTAACTAATGTTAAGATTACCTTTACTGACATTGCCTATATGACAAATGAAAATAAAAATTCTTTATCCATGAAGAAAAAGTTTTAAGGCTGGTTGGTTTAATGGCATACCAACCCTTGTGGGTTATTTAATGCCAAATTTTTTTCTTTTTTAAAGGTAAAGACCTATGTACATCAAAATTGTCTTTTAAATTAAGCAAAAGAAAAAAAGAAAAATTATTTTCCAGACCTTCCACCAGGCTAGATTGAAACAAGGTGTTTTTCTTACATGGAGTGTTTTATTGGGCATCCAGTGAGGATTGAACTCACTTTCCGTAATAATGGATCTGCGAGACTAGCTTGCTAACCATTATACCATGATGGGAAGAATTATATCAGTTATGGAGGTGTGTGGTGTAATGGTTAGAGTCATGGGAAATGGACTCGTCGACCCGAGTTCAAATCCTCGACGGGGCTGTTTGCAATTCACATAGTGCTAATACCCTTGGGAAAGGTATGAATCCATATATTCTCCCCCCAGCTATGGGTAAATAGCAGGGCGGACTGGATTCTTTAACCTTGGCTAGGTAACCAGTCTAGGAGAAGGAAAACTCTGAATTTAAACCTGTTAAACTCCGCTTAAGAAATTGACCTTGTGTCGCATCCGGCTCGTGTGGAGGGGTTGGTAAATATATATATACTAGTTTTGATGAAAACCAGCGTGTTGGAGTTGGAGTTGTAGGTTTTGGATGGAGTCAGAGTCGGTATCCTAAGAGTCAGAGTCTGCAACCCTATTGAAAACTGTTAAGTGTTTATTGAATAGATCCAAACTGTGCTACTGTGTGTTGAGTTGGTGAGGTGCTGGTATCAAAATTGGAACCTTGTGCTTCCAAGGTTGATCCTCTACTGACTGAGCTAAACCAGCCTCTACTTATGTGCTATATTTATTCTTTTTATTATATGTTTCTTTGGTGTCATAAATTTGGAAACTTAAAATGTTTTTAGTGAATTTATTAACATAAGCATATCTGAAGCTTGCTCGCAACTTAAATTTTAGTTCTCAAAACAAAGCAAAAAAAGGTTCTTGTTATTGATGATTTTTGATTTTTTTCATAGCAAGATCAATATACCGATGTGGCATTGCATCTATGACAAATTTTTTTTTCTTTTATCATTTCAAATATATTGAACATTATTTGTACCAAAAAGATAGTTTGACTTTTGCTCAGAACCGAAGCTACAACATCAGTTAAAATCTTGCAAATCAGAAATCATTAATAACTTAAAATTGGTTAACTTTAAGACTTTTTTGGATTCCTTGGCCAAAAATGCTTTTATAAACCAATTTTTAAGAGTAGGGAAGCTCTAGAACTCATTTTACAGACAAAAATAGTTTACAAAAAGTCTCCATTTTCGCGAACCCCACCAAATTTGGAGAGCTAAAAAATCGACATAGCTCTGCCAATTCTTGGAATTGGAAGCTTAAATTTTCGGGATTGTCTAACTTTAACATCAGCCACACCTGGGAAAAAATTCAGAAAAATTGAAGGCGGTGAGTGACATGGCCTGGATAATTTGATATGGAATTACCAAAAATTTAATATGTACTCAATGCATGAAGAATAATTGTTGGGCGGCTTTTAAGCACGTACACAATATAGACTGATTGCCTAACCAAAGCTAAAGAGCCCAGCCTGTCCTACTATTTACCCATAGCCGGAGGGAGAATAGTTGAATGCATACCTTTCACTATTAGTCCATTTCCCAACGATGATAACCATTACACTATGCACCCTCATAAAATACAAGCATATATATATATATATTTCCCAGCCCCTCCGCACGAGCAGGATGCGACACAAAGTCAATTTCTTAAGCGGAGTTTAACAGGTTTGAATTCAGAGTTTTCCTTCTCCTAGACCGGTTTCCTAACCAAGGTTAAAGAGCCCAGTCTGCCCTACTATTTACCCATAGTTGGAGGGAGAGTAGGATTCATACCTTTCCCAAGGGTATTAGTGCTAAGTGAAAATGCAATTAGCACACCCAGGATTTGAACTCGGGGCGACGAGTCCATTTCCCATGACTTTAACAATTACACCACACACTTCCTACAAGCATACAAGTTGAAAGATTTTCTTTGTCATGTTTTGAAACCGGTGTTTCTTCTCGAGAAGTATGTCCTCAGTCTAGGATCAGAGTATAGTATCTGTGCATTCTGTAAAAACTGCTACACACACAAAATATATATGGATACACATTTTTCGTCAACTGTTCTCCAGTGATGCCGATAGCTTTTTAATTTAGTGCATCCTGAGACACATGTATTTGATTTGATTGAGTCCCAGGGAAATTTGATGGGTCTCAAGTAAAGTTTCTTAATAAATTGCAGAGTTTTTTTTTATCTATGAACAACTAAAGCCGTCTAACCCCTACCTTGTACCCCACACAGTGTAATTTGTTTCCAAGAAAAAATATTTACACTCACCTTCATCGGAACTTGGACCATACTTGTAGCCAAAGGCTACCACCACCTTTCCATTCACTTCCACGCTAGGTCGACCCATATCATCAGGGACCATCACCTCACCCGCAGCACGGATGCCGCTGTTTATATTGGCCACGTTTGCCGACTTCTGGTCAAGGAAATAACCAGGATAAAAAAACTGATAGACCCCCAGGTGCTTCTCCTTGCAGCCGCCACCCGAGACGGCAATCCAGTTCGGTTCGACAAGAGCTGTGCAAAGGACAACGATAACCAACATGCTGACCACAGCGGACAGCAGGTTTCGTTCGCGTTGCTTCATAAGGCGCCGGTGGTGATGGTGGTGGTGATGGTGACCCGAAGACACGAAGGCCGCGGCGGAGGTGGTTGACGAGAAGGGGCCGACCCCGCCGCCACCGCCAGCCGTGGATGTGGAATGAAGCTGGTGATAGCCGTGATGGCTTGCGGGAAAACAGCGATGAAGTGGACGACATTGTCGAGGACGAGTGGGCGCCGCCCATCGTGCTGTGAGGCCGTCGCTGTGGCTGTGGTGGTGGTGCCGCCGCTCGAAGACGATGAACTCGCCGGGCCACCGGCCTCGGAGGCGGTGCCCGAAGACGATGAGTTACCAATGATGACAGTTGGGGGCTGCCTGTAACAGACAGTGCTGAGAGAGCTGCCGCTTCGGTTGCTGGTGGTGTGATGGTAGTGATGTTGTCGCCGCTGCTGCTGCTGCTGCTGACCACTGCCAGAACTCACCCTCTGCAAGACTGCGATGGACGGAGTTGGACCCCCACTGAGAAAAGTAGAAACTGCTGGTAAGCACCTAAATGGTAAGACGCCAGAAATACGGGATTGAGGAGTCAAGGAGAGGAGTGAAGGGTCAATAGTGTAGAATACGGGGGCAATGGAGATGAATAGGGTTGGATAGAGTAGGGGTAGTTGGATAGGCTGTCCGCTACTAAAGACAATATTGGTGTTAGGAGTGTAGCAAGTGTGCGGGCGGTTGAGGAAGAAGAAACCCGAGTTGCAGTGATTGTGTTAGGTCTGCTAGTACTTAATTATACCGGTTATCGAATTAGAAATGCTTAGAGCCAGAAAGGATTAAACTGGAGAAAATATGGTGGCGGGGTTCGGAAGCGGTCACAGTACTAATATTAAAAGGTCCAATGATAACTGTATTGGAAATTCCAACCGGGTTGTAACTGGAGAATTTGATGATGATGATGGTGATAATGATGTTGATGATGATGGTGAGGTTAGAGAGTTTCTTCTGACTGCACTGTTATTTCGGCTAGTCACAGAACTACAGTGAGCCCTCTGGTGGTGACTTGGGTAACTTAGACTGTTATTCTGATTGTTGTTGTTATTGTTACTTGCAGATGTTGAATGTTGTGAAGTGTTGGACATAATTTAGCCAACAATATCAAGAGAGTTGTACTGTTTTGGATGTTTAGCACACCATTTAAAACACAGATAAATATGTGTATATTCTATATAAGAAAAATTAAAATTAAAACAAAAACAAAAAACAAAAAACAAACATGTATCTTGTTTTGTACTAGGTAGTATTTGTAGTAGCATAAATTAATCAGATCAAAAGCGAATTTAAAAAAAAAAAAAAAAAAAAAATCACATAGTATATAACCACTTCCTATTTCTCAGAATAATTTATTCTTTTGTGTTATGCAGTTTACGTGAATTTGGAAATAGTCAACTTTATTCCGTGTTAATATCTTCACCTTGGTGCGATATATATTTTTTCGTAGGTAAATATACCTGAATAGTACCCGTAAAAATGATTATGTATTGTAAAGATCTACACTCGGTCTAGGATCAGAGTATAGTATCTGTGCACCGTGTAAAAACTGCTACACACACAAAATATATATGGATACACATTGAGGATGAGTACACCTTAGATATAAATTTGACAAAAAGGTCAAAATATTTGGTTCAGAAGAGATATTTGAAAATGAAATCAGTTGTATTATAAATTAAATTTTTTAAAAGAATCAGTAATATCACAAAAGCTTTCGTTTTAAAATATTTTAAAAGCTCGTAGTCACTGAGAAGAATGGTCTACATACGTAGTTAATACTTGTATAATACATTCATGATTCTTTTTCTTTTTACCTTTTAATATTAAACAAAAATAATTTAATCGTAAAATATAAATCCTAAACCGGGGAGATAAAGGATTTCTTATTTTACGCCTTTGCTCGGATATGACACATACAAAATTCGTTTCTCTAGAAACAGTTGAGTTAGTTATATTCAGAAAAATAAGATCTACTTGTACTAGGTACTTTGTTAATGTTAAAGTATAAAAAAAGAAAAAGAAATTGATATATTTACTGGTTTTTTCTTTCTTTCTCAAGAGCTCTTCTAATTTAATTGGTAATTAAAACTTTAAGGTGTAATTAAACACAGAAACAGGATAATGAGAGTTCGTTAGTTTTCTTTGTACCTAGTGTTCTCTTTATATATATATAAGTAAAGATATTTGAATATATTTTTTGTCTTTTATATACCTATCATTTAAGAATATGTGTATTAATGTGTAGTGTACACACTATAGTTATATAAATAAATACATAAATAAATAAATGGAAAATGTGTTTACTGTTTTTCTTTGTACGAGACAAAACACAGATACATAAATATACAAATCTCTCTCGCTATAAATCAATATAAAAAAAATAAAAAAACTTATCTGTGTATTTTTATAAAAAAAAGTTGTGTGATATTAAATAGTTGTTTTAAATTAGTTAAAACTTTAATATTTTTTAAAAAACAAAGAAAATAACAACAATTACAAAAAATAAATAAATAAAAAGTGAAAAAAAAAAAATTGGAATTACCTTAAATAAAATCTTTACGAAATCCAAATAAAAAAAATCTGAAATTTCAACCTATCATTAATGATCATCTTTTTAGTGGTGATGTTTTTTTTTTTAGGCTCTTAAAAAAAAATTGATTCTTTTTTTTTTTTTTTCAGAAAACTCCGAAAATAAAAAGACAAAATTACTAAATACTTCCCTGGGAAGAAGGAAAAAAATAGAAGGTCTATATCGTTATTTATCCGTGCCCTCTTTCTTTCTTTGAGTCCAGGGCACCTTTTCCCACATGAACAGCATGAGTCCTTTTCGAAGTTCCTCTCTTCGTAAAAAAAAATTTGTTTGGGGTTTGCTAAGGGAATCCGTCGTCTTGTTTTATATTTTCTCTTACTTCTTCCTTGCGTGGATTTTTGGGTGGTTCCCCCCTGAAACAACTTCCGGCTCGAACCTAGCGCATGCGCGTAGGTGGTTCCATGGTTGCGAAAAGTTGGATTACTGAACGCGAAACGAAACTATTGTTAAGAGAATCAAGGGAATTTATTTGGGGTTTGGGTTAAATTTAAAATAAAATTGAATAGGATTTGTCCTTGGTTGAATTTAATACGAACATGTGCACTAACATACACGCGTAGACTTGCACTTTAGTGGAAATAGATTTTTTTTAAATTACTAAAGCTACAAGCCAGTTCTACAGGCTAGATTTTTACGTTAAATATACCCAGCTATAAACACAGTTATAATATACAGAACTATGTTTTTTGAGAGGACTTATAAGTTAATGAACGTCATCGAAAGGATATTGTTTATGGTCCTCTGCTTATAGTAAACATGTAAATACATGTTTTTTATTTTTTTTATTTTTAAATTTTTATTTTATTTTTAGGTAACAGGAAAAAAAAAAAGAAAAAAAAAGAAGAAATTTGGATTGTGATTAGGATAGGTTTAATTAATATCCAATTTGTTGCAAAACAAATTTACAAAAAAAAAAAAAAAAAGAAAAGAAAAGAAAAGAAAAAAAAAAGAATTACCAAAAAATCAAGGAATTATCCGATTTTAATGAAATTTCCAGTGTTGATTTATCAATGAATGAATTTTATAATGTATCTGTTATTTTATTTCCAAACTTTCTGATTTTTTCCCCAGGTCACTTAACTTTGACCCCCACCCCACTCCACCCCACCCTTATTTTGTGGGCGCAAAATATCTGTGGAGTTATATACTTTCAAAACTAATTACAATATAAATAAAAATACAAAAGACCGAAGGTGTGAATAAGAAGAAAAGAAAAATTGAATTTCAGACGAAAAATTGAAAAATAAATTAGAAAAAATAAATTAGAAAAGTAGACGAAAAATTGGGTATACCTAGGAAATTTTCAGCTCGATCTCTACTTTATAAAAGAAAAAAGAAAAAAAAATTAACCATTGGGCAGGAATGGCTTGGCGGAGCCCATCCTTCCGTGTCCACTTGCTAACCGTTACACTCCAAGCACTTCTACTTTATATGGTTAAACAAAAGAAGAAGATTCGGTTTAGCTAACCTAAAAGACATAAAATAAGGCTTCAATTTTAAGCTTAGAATTGTGGTCAGGATTTGTGTAGAAAATAAATACAAATTGTACCTCTGTTGGCTGGTGCATTAGATTACACCGACTGCACCTCTACAGAGGGGTAAGACTCTCCCAACGGGGGCCACCTGTTAGCCGTGGGTGGCGACCCGTGATGCTTAAGGATGGAACCCAGGTGGCTGAGTAGTCCATGACCTGTAACATTTCACTTTTGCCCTTACTTGGGCTAGACAGGCGGTCGGAGGGGCCCCCTCCGATCAATCGGCTGGTCACGTCAAGCCCAAGCACCTATATGATTGTCCCAACCCTACTGCCCGTATGGCAAGCCCCAACCCTTTTTATCATATATGTGCTAGAAGGCTGTAGTTGAGGGTCTTCGTGTCCTGGAATGACGTAAAAATCTATCTGATGGTGAGGTTCCACTTCTGGAGGTCTGGGGAATGTGGAGCACCCCTTCATCACCATTGCTCCCAAGTCCACCCTTACCCGAAGTGATAGTACCTGTTAGGGTCCCATCTATGGGTTAAATAGAAAAATGTGTTTATAAAAAAAATTAAGAATTAATTTATTTCAAAACTTTGTTGGCTTTAAATGACCCACTGAAGTTGATATGCCGTAAAAAAACAAAACAAAATCAAACCAAACCAGAATTGGAACTTCACCACGAGATGCAGTTTAACGCAGGATACTAAAGACCCTCAGCCACCACTTTCTAGCACCCATATTATAAAAAGGGTTGGAGGTTTGCCATAAGGGCAATAGGGTTGGGACAATCATAGAGGTACTAAGGCTTGACGTGACCTGTCAATTGATAGGGAAGCGCCTTTCTAGCCTGAGTAAGGCCCAAAGTGGAATGTTGCATACCATGGACTGTTCAGCTACCAGGATTCCGTCCTTAAGCATCATGGTTTGACACCCATGACCAATAGGTGGCTCCATTTGGTGGGGGGTGAATTTTACTCCGACTGTTCGAGGAAGCGACTACACTCAGTTAAAGCCTGACTCGAAATGCCCGAGAGATTCTTTTGGGGAGCTTTTGCGGGACAGTCGGTTTTTGTCGGACATGCGCGCAGGGATCTTTCGGTGAAAGCCCCATGGGAGTTTTTTGTTTTGTTGTTGTTTTTTTATTCTAATTTTATTTTCATCTAATTTTGAATCGCAGCTGGGGGCGACCAATCTGTCTCTTACCAAACGAAAGCTCTCCATAGAGGATGTATTTCAGGATTCATTTATCAACCATCCGACGTATATGACCCAGCCATCGGAGACAATATTGTCTCAATAGAGAACACAATATAGCTTTAATACAGTTGATAAATGAATGACTCCACTTATTTTCCCTAGCAATAAAGAGAAACAAATTCTAAATTCAAACCTGTTAAATTCCGCTTAAAATATTGACCGTATGTGTCGTATCCAGTTCGTGTGGAGGACTTCCTCTTCTGCGGCTACCAAAAATGCCTGGTCTTTGAAATCGGATGGTCGACTTTCTTCTTCATCTGCGAGGTTTGTATCGCCCGGTTTGAACTTCATTTGATTGTTTCTTCACCAAAAAGTTCATTGACATCGCGAAATTTCATTCCAACATTTCTCGACGTGGTAGAACATAATGAATGTGGATATGATTTTCTATCTGAACAGAGAGGATTATTTTTAAGAAACAAATTTATAAAAAAAAAAACAACAACACTTATTCTGAATTCACCCGTCGAAGCATCTTTTCCCTGTGCAGAAAGTTGACAGGACCTCCACCAGTATGTGGGTGGCTCCGTGTCGCAATCGCGTTCGTGAAACGATGGGCGGACTCTGTGACGACTGGATGGGATGGTGAAGCGCGGGACCTACCCCTGATTCGAAGGTCTAATAAGAAGACCTAATAAGAAGATCTAATAACAGCCACAGCAGATAGACGCCAAAATTCTGATAACATTTAGCGACACGACAGCTCATACAGCTATTGGACCCGGCTGCTGACTATTATCCGGCTGTGTTACTCGACGGCAATTTCGACCAACGAACGAGACATTCATCAGTTCGTGAGTAATTAAAACCTTTCCTGATTTATCAAGTTTCCTACCGACCAGCGACCACGGAATAAATTTCTTTGTTGCTGTTAATTGTATACCCTGTGTTTGTTATTCCTCCATTTTCTGTCTGACTTTTGTCTTGTCGTTTTAAATATTATCTGTAGCGTCGGAGTTAGTTTTGACCGGCCTCTACAATCTCTAAATAAAGAGAAGGGCATGTGGCGATTGTCTGCCCTTGTTTGGCTGGAAGAGTTATCTTCGCTTGTGTTTAAGGTCTTGACTATTTAATCAAGGAAGCGCCAGGTTTGAATCCTCTTTTGTCTCCGGGACTCCACCAACATGGGTTAGACATTTATGTCTACACTCTTCTTGTGTGGGGGTTTCACCCCCCCCCCAACAAAACGTCAGTAAGTGACATCACTTCATGGACTCTCCATTACTTCTCTATTGTACATTTATGTATCTCTTGTATACTTCCTTATTATGAGTAATTAAAACCATTCCTGATTTATCAAGCTTCCTACCGACCAGAGACCACGGAATAAATTTCTTTGTTGCTGTTAATTGTATACCATTCATGAATGTGTTCTTTATTATATCTTATCATAATGGAGATTGTGTGCTTTTTTGTTTGTAACCGAAACTATATCACAACTCAAGTTACAATTCCCTTAGTTATTGACATCACATTCTCAATGATTTTATTTTTATTTTAACCTCTATTATTAATAAAATTGTTTTACATTATTAATGCTGTTAACCATATCTACATACTAATAACATACAATTATGTTTATATATACAACAAAATAGCGGTTTACAGTGTGAAGGGGAAGGCTAATTTGCATATTGATATAAAAAAAATCGAATTTAATAAATATGTGCTTAGTATTATTGATTTCTAATTGTTTGGTTTTATTTTAATGAATATAAGCAAAAGTCTCTTCAATGAATCTTAAATGAAATCCATTAACAAGAAAAATAACTGTCATTTTATTCTTTACTTCCTCTTTTAACTAAATACTTAAATTAGAAAAAATAACAATGAAAGACGAGAGTGATGGAAGAGTAAGTTTCAGTTGTTCTATATTTCGATTATACCCCCCTCTGTTTCAAATATTTTTATCTGCATTCTTATTTAGTTTCATTAGCCTTTCTAATTTAATATGATATTTTATTACATTAAAACTTAAATACTTGCACCTGGAGGGTACATATATTTGCTAGTAATTATAATGTATAATGTATAATGTATAAAGTCATTATTTGAAAACTAGTAAATTCACTCCCTGTTGACCTCCTTGTGCTTTTATTCACCCCCAGGAGTCAATATGGATCCCTTTGAGAAGTCCTGTGTGAGGGGTACGATATCAAGCAACTGGTCTGGATGATCCAGAAATTTTGTATTCTCCTGTTATAAAGGGATTTATAAATGCAAACTTGTAAATTCACCCTGTGGAACCCTATGCTTTTATTCACCCCAGTCCTGTGTGAGGTGTATGATGTCTGACAATTAGTCTACATGATCCAGTATTTTTTGTTTTCCTTACCCCTGTGGACCCCAATGCATTTACTTACTCTACCAAAATTTTATTCACCACCTGGCGGGGTCAATATGGACCATTTTGAGAAGCCCTAGTCTTAATTGTTATCAAGAATGTATTTTATGATATTTTCATGTTAAAACATGCAGTTGTATTGATTTGAACAAAATCGGTGTAGATTTACGGTGAAATGAAAATGGCCGACCAAAACAAACGGCTTCCTCAAATTGAAAGAAACAAGGGGAGGTTACTCTCATTTATGTAGCTAATGTTCAGATTACCCTGTAACACAATGCAAAGTTTGGTTTATCCTTTTTTTAGACATCCTGTAGTATGAGGTTTTTTTTCAATATTTTGGTAACACAATTTGGCAGCTTTTGCCGAACCACACTGCTCTGTGAGATGTCAAGCTTACCTGATACTCTCCAAGTGCTACTTACCAGATTTGCCTCTATGGCTTCAGGCATAGCCTTGGAATCCACGGTTTTAGGCCTATATTGCCTGATCATCGAGTTTCTTGCAACCCAATTGAAATTCTTGAACCATCTGGTTACTGTACTGTGATCAGCTGTGACTTCATCTTTTGCACTACAAAATTCTTTTTGAGTCCCAGTTGTTTATATATATATATAAACAGCAGAAATGAATCTTTATGGAAATGCAAACATAGACTTAAACGGATAACTAATTAAGAATAACCCCTTTAACCTATAACCAAAAAGTTCTGGCCTAAATCCATTCTACTAACATATTGAGTACTTTTATATTCTTTATAACTCTGACTTATTAGGTAAATATTTGTATCGACAGTGAATGTTGCGATTAACTTGATATTAATTATATTACCAGGGAAGTTACCATCTTTATGATATATATATGGTAAAGAAAAAGGCTTAAAAAGCGGCCATTTTACGGTTATAGATCTATTTCTACCCATAGGTATCTGCATATACGCATGAGTTCCATCAGACCACCTACTTTATTTAAAATGGTACACAGATAATTTATGAGGCTTTAAATATTTTTCCTGATGACTCCTGTAAAGATATCAGCTTTCGGTTATATATATATATATATATATCAGTTATATATATATATACATATGTTATTTCCTATAACTCCAACATAAAAAAAAGGAACCACTCTGATTGACTGATAAATTATTTATTTATCTATTGATCTATTAGGAAAAAAGAAGATGGGGTTTGGGTTAGGCTTAGGGTTTAGGGTTTGGGTTAGAGTTGAGGTTAGGGTTAGGGTTAGGGTTTAGGATTAGTGTAATGGGAAAATAATGGGTAGATTGATTAACAGATAAAATTCATTCAGAGTGGTTCCCCTTTTATGTTAGAGTTATAGGAAATAACCCTTCTCTCTCTCTCTCTCTCTCTATATATATATATATATATATATATATATATATATTAAGCAAAGTTCCACAGGTTTGAATTGAGTATTCCTTCTGTTTATTTTCATTGGTTATATATATATATATATATATATATATATATATATATATATATATATATACTAGACAAAATATGACCCATTGGGTCACCCATTCATCTCTCGGTAGATATTGAGATTTGGTAAAAGGGAGTTAGCAAAAAAGCGAATAAAATAAAACATTAAAAAATACGGCCGGACAAAACCTTAAAATCATTTTGTTAGCTTTCTAAGAAAGGAAATGTTTGACCTCATTTAAGCCACAAGTCGCTGGTTGTGAAATTTAACATAGAAATACATTTCAGATTCTCCCCACTCTCTCTCTCTCTCTCTCTCTCTCTGTCTCTGTCTCTGTCTCTCTCTCCAGAGAAACTAACATTATATAACATGGAGGTAGTCAAGAGATACATAGAGGGGAAGAAAGAGATAGACACAGAGTAAAGTAAGAGATTGGTCGGTTTTTGACTTAATTGGTTTTAATTAGTCGTAATTTGCAATTAAAAGAATTTTTTTCAAACATAATTCAATCCTAAAAGTAAGGAATAATTTAGTATAATTTTCATGTCATTAAACTAAACACCAAGAAAGCCTTTAGGAAGCAAATGTTGATTAATTTAGATTTAGTATAATAATAGAGGGGGCCGGGTTAGCTCAGTCGGTAGAGTGTTCGGCTAGAAACCACAAGGTTCCTAGTTCGATACCGGTCATCGCCAACTCAGCGTATAAGTAGCACAGGGATCTGTGCGGTAAAGTAAGGAGCTGATGGTAGGTGTGGCGCACCACCTCAGACGCCAAAACAATCTCCTTGGTCTAGCGCTATTGAAAAGGGGATAGACTCCCTCGCTGACTGGCTGATACCGACTTTAGGCCGCCCCGACAACTTTACTTACTTTTATAATAATAAATATGGAGTAAACAGATGAGAAAACTCAATTCAAATCTGTGGAACTTTGCTTAAAAATTTGAACTTGTGTTGCATCCTGCATATGGTGGAGGGGTTGGGTACACGCATATAACAACAACAACAACAACAACAACAACATACTTAGTAAAAAGATAAACAAGAGAAGCAAGTCTTTTTTTTTTGTTTTCTGTTATTTCATTTTATTTATAGCGTGGTTCAAAGTCCACACTTATCACACATTGTCAAAAAGTTGACTACTGTTTTGATATGTGAAAAACATTTTTCATTTTTCTCTTTTTTTTTCTTTTTTTTTTTTTTTTTCTTTTCATTGTGTTAAAGGGCAGTAGACAGTGCAAAAGGTTGATTGTGGTTGATAATAATAATAATAATAATAATAATAATAATAATTATAATAATTATAATAATATAAAAAACTCAAAACATAAATACATGAAATCCATATAATAACTATTTCCCCCCTCAAGCAAGGTCTTGGGCAAAGACCCCGCGAGGGATTGTAAGAAAACAAATGTAAGGAGGAAATCCAGATACATACATAATAATAATAATAATAATAATAATAATAATAATAATGAGGAGACTTGTTGTCACTTAGACTCCTGTGAAAGACTGTCAGCTAACGCTGGTGTGAAAAACTCACAAGGAGTGAAATAATAATAATAATAATAATAATAATAATAATAATACCTTCAGTGTAATTGGACATGTTGATAAAATAATTATAAGTTGCAAAAAAGATTTGTTAGACCCCGTTTATTCACTTTAGGAATGTATACGGGGCATCTATAGAAAAAACCCAAAAAACAAAAGAAAAAAAAGCTATTCACTATAAGGACACTCACTACGTAAAGTTTCATTGTTTCAAAAAAAATACAGATGTGTGAGCACCTAGTCACACAGCATATGTCAAGTCTGTAGTCGATTTTCTCACCAAATATCTTGATATCTTATTATAATGGAGATTGTGTGTTTTTCTGTCTGTAACCAAAACTATATTCCTACTCAAGTCACAATTCTCTAAGTTATTGACATCACATTCTCCATGATTTTATTTTTATTTAAACCTCTTTAAAATTATTAATAAAATTGTCTTACATTATTAATACTGTTAACTATGTCTACATACTGACAACATGCAATTATATTTATATATACAACAAAATAGCGGTTTACAGTGTGAACGGGAAGGCTAATTTGCATATTAATATTAAAAAATCGAATTTAATAAATATGTGCTTAGTATTATTGATTTATAACTGTTTGGTTTTATTTTAATGAATATAAGCAAAAATCTCTTCAATGAATCTTAAATGAAATCCATTAACAAGATAAAATAACTATCATTTTATTCTTTACTTCCTCTTATAACTAAATAGTTAAATTAGAAAAAATAACAATGAAAGACGAGAGTGATGGAAAAGTAAGTTTCAGTTGTTCCATTTTTTATTATACTCCCTCTGTTTCAAATCTTTTATTATACTCGCTCTGTTTCAAATCTTTTTATCTGTATTCTTATTTAGTTTCATTAGCCTTTCTAATTTAATACAATATTTTATTACATTGAAACTTAAATACTTGCACCCGGAGGGTGCATATATTTGCTAGTATCTGTAATATATTGCCCGGTCGACAAATTGGCACCCGGTATGAAACAGGTGCAGATGACTCGTGCCTGGGCACTGAAATGCATGGGTGTCAAACATGGGCCTGAAAACAAAAAAAAAAGTATATTGCCTTGAATGTATTGGACCGACCTTTGACGCCCAGAAACACAGGTGTAAATTGACAATGCGTAGGCACAGAAAATGTGTAGGTGTAGCCCATAACCAATAAAAACAAGCTGTGTGGGTGAGGAGGTGTGTCTACAGGAAAACTGCGTAGGTGTCACGATCAAAGAGGCGTGGTCCTGTTGAGTTAAAGAATTATAAAACACCCTTTGAGATCTGGGATTGGGTGATCAAGATCGAGGTCACTCGCAGTCAGAACTCCTGATGGTTCCTGTGCATGTGCATTCTCTACTGACGACTCTCTGTATATACACACAACTGAAGAATAAAAATATATGTCTATATTTTTATATATATATATGTGCTCCGGGTTCTTTGTCGGGTCCACTGATGTTACGTAACATATCTTCATCTACAGGTAACAATGATATACACAGTGTGATTAGAAGTGCACACATTGTACAATTATAAGTTCCAGTAGTAAACTCAAAGTGTTTCTTTATAAAACTGTACATTGTGAGTGTCTGTATATGTATATATATATATATATATATATATATATATATATATATATATATATTTATTTATATATATATATATATATATATATATATTTGAGAAAATGGAAATTAATCTGATGATATGTAAATATAAAAATATGAAAAAGAGAAAATATTCAGAAGATGTATTTATTTATAGATATGCAAATATTTATTATATATCTATTTATTTTGTAAGTGATATTGTCTTGTATATATTTATATATCTAATTGTATATCATTATTTTTATGCATTACCTCTTTAAAATGATATAATTTGAGAGAGAGAGAGTACATTATAAAATATGTATGCCCCACAACATATATTATGTACACCTTTATTTCTTATTGACATATAAGACACATTGCAGGATTTTAAACGCACTAATAACATGGGCTGTTTTGAGGCAAATCTAACTTAGATTTTCAGAGACATTGTTAATGAATAAGATTTATCCTATGCATAAATGATTTTGACCATAAATTAAATAAATTGATAAACCTACGCAATTATTGGGGAAAATAGGTCAAATACTGAATTCATTTTTTATGCTTCTGGCCAATTTTTTTTCAGGTGTGTGTGTGTGTGTGTGTGCACATAAAGGTTGGTTTCATCAAGAGCTAATCCAACTGATATGTTTACCTTGATTAGGGTACCTTGTTTTTTTTTTTTGTTTTTTGTTTTTATCCCCACTGAAAATTAAAATGATCTATATAAAATTATGAACTTCACTAATCCATCATGTTTTGTTTTAAACATCAAATATTTTTTTTTTTGTTCTTCTCATGGCACGGAATTTTTACTTTGCAAAGACCCCATTCTGCCTTCCACAAGGTTTGTGAGATCGCTGGTGTCCACAAAATCCATTAAAATTTTCTAACGCTATTAAATTTGTTAAACTAGGTATTATACCCAATTTGTCTAAAAATCCGTGTTTAAAAAAAAAAAAAAAAAAATTATTTCTTCTATTCACACCTTCGGCCTTTTATTTATACTGTAATTAGTTTCGAAAGTATATAACCCCACCAATATTTTGCGCCCCTAAAATAAAGACGGGGGGTGGGGGGTCAAAGTTAAGTGAGTTGAAAAAAATCAGAAAGTTTTGAAATAAAATAACTGATGCATTATAAAATTCATTCATTGATAAATCAATACTGAAATTTTTCTTAAAATCGGATAATTCCCTGATTTTTGGTAATTTTTTTTCAATTGGGAGGGTTAAATTTATTTTGTAAACACGGATTTTAAGTCTATAAGTATAAATATTATATTATAGTAAATAGATTGTTTATTTGTAAATATTATCAGTTATGAATAAATTATTTACTTATAGATATTATCATTCATAAATAGATACATCCTCGGAATATATTGTTTTTATCATATTCGTATATTTACACACACATATACATCATATATATATATATATATATATATATATATGGAAGGAAATCAATCTGACAGTATGTGGAGAAAAGAGAACAAACACAGGATGGAAGTTTATTATTCGTGGTGATGTTGGCGTTATAATGTTTGGTATATCAGACCTTCTTCAGGACATGAACTGAGTTCTTGTGTTGTCAGTAAGAGAACTGAATCCTTCAATACAAGAACCCAGTTTGTGTCCTGAAGAAGGTCTGATAGGCCGAAACATTATAACGTCGACATCACCACCAATAATAAACTTCGATCCAGTACAACATCCCATGTTTGTCTACTTTTCTCCATATATATATATATATATATATATGTAACTGTATTTGATAATTTGCTTTTGAAGCATTGTTAAATAAAGTATATTATTATTTATATTTTTGAGGGCAACTACAATGTGTATATCATATAGCTGCACCCACAACATATATATAGATAGAATTTTAAATAATCACGACAAACAAAGTCGGCACATATACTGCTGATGAGACCTAATAAGGTTGAAACAGCTGTACAGTGTTCCCCACGTCGCATGCGGTATTCGCCGAGTTTGCTTCTCGTGATTATTTCAATTATAATTATCAAATTCTATCTATGTATATGTTGTGGATGCAGCTATATGATATATACATTGTAATTGCCCTAAAATATATAAGTAATATATATATATATATATATATATATATATATATATGTATGTATATGTATGTATATGTATATGTATAATAGAAATTATGGTATTGAATTTATCTAAACAGAGAAGAAAAAAATATCAAAATATTCATTTAATAAATGAGAAATTAATTCTTAAAGTACATCAAATTTAAACTAATATGCACTATAATAAAATTAAATGCATTAAATCAGTAAAAAAATGTCATGTGGGGGTTTACAAAACCGTTTTTCTTTTTTTTTAATGGTACAGTGAATAGATATGTAAAAAGATAAAATAAATAAGACCAGTATTTTCATTATAATACAAGTATTGTTTTTTTTAAATACTCAAAGATCCAATTGTTTTCATCCACCTTTATTTTGTTGTATTCATTTTAGCCATTCTACATGGAGAAGGAAGAAACTGTGTTGACATTAATTCCATGGAAAAAGGTTTGAAAAAGAAACAAAAAAAAACAATTAAAAAACTTAATTTTTCTCTGATATTTTTTAGATGAGGCTTGATAATTTGTATTATTTGTATTATTCAGGCTATTGTCCTCATCTTTATTGTTATCTACACTATTTCTCTGAATTTTTTAGATGAGGCTTGATAATTTGTACTATTTGGATTATTCAGGCTATTGTCTTCATCTTTATTGTTATCTGTTCAACATTTTGGTCAATGTGCCCTCCAGGTATTTCTTATCGGACTCGGGAATCTTCTCGAACCCGGTAACCCTCTCTTTGAACTTGGAAACCCTCCTGAGTTCTGTGAGGGCTCCTGATTACGACAGGAGGGTTCCCAAGTTTGAAGAGAGGGTTCCTGTGTTTGAGGGTGGGGTGGAGTGGTGTGGTTCTCAGGTTCGAGAAAAAACATACTTTTGTTTTAACTATTATAATTTGACTGGTAGACTCTCTGACCTTCTTTAGGTGAAAGTTGCATAAGCTTTTTTTTTTTTTATTAAATCCCGGACAAAGTCTTTTTTGCTTAGATTAGTGAGATGAAATTTAAAAGCTAAAAATAAAAGCAAAATGGGAGATCATTGGATGCAATATATGCGGTAATCTGAACATTAGCTACATATATGAGAGTAACCTCCCCTTGTTTCTTTCACTTTGAGGAAGCTGTCTGTTTTGATCAGCCATTTCCATTTCACCGTAATCAATACAACTGCATGTTTTAACACGAAAATATCATAAAATGTGTTATTAATAACAATTAAATTAATTTCAAATAATGCACAAGCACAATTAAGAACACATTTTATGATATTTTTGTGTTAAAACATTCAGTTTTATTGATTCGAACAAATTCGTATTTTCAGTGTAGATTTACGGTGAAATGAAAACGGACGACCAAAACAGGTGGCTTACTCAAAGTGAAAGAAACAAAAGGAGGTTACACTCATTTATGTAGCTAATATTCATATTACCATATATGCCTGAAGATGGACAGAAAACCTACTGGTCAAAATGTGGTAATCAAAATAAAATGGCGGTGATATGAGTTGAATTAGGCTAATCAACAATATATTAATGAAATCAGAAATAATTTATTTTACTATAAAATTCTAAAGTTGATAATTCTTGAAATCAATATTTAATTTAATTTTATACAATTGGATTTAATTTTCAATTAATACAATTTTATTTAATATCTAAAAATTTATATCTAAATTCAAGTATCTAAAAATTGTTCCAGTATCTAAAAATTAATGCAATTTTATTTAATATCTGAAAATTTTCAATGGTTATGATATATTTTTTGTATTTATTTTACAAGTATTGTTTTTTTAATAATTAAATATCCAGTAATTTTAATTCACCTTTTATTTTTTTTGTTGTATTCATTTTAGCCATTCTACAAGGAGGGGGAAGAAAAGAGAAAGAAACTGTATGTTGACATTAATTCCATGGAAAAAGGTTTGAAAAAAAAACAAAAAATCAATTAAAAAGAAATATTGTTGAGAAGGAAAAAAAGCAAAGAAATAAAAAATAAAAAAATGGATTATCTCCCTTTGTTGTGAAATTAAAAAAAAAAAATTTTTTAAATGGATTATCTCCCTTTGTTGTGAATTGCATTTTTCATGAAGAACATGGCATCCAAAAATTTTTATGCATAAAAACACTCAGATATATGAAACCATATATACGAATTACGCATGTATTCTGCTAGGCACCCGTACAGATATGTACCCTTGTACTTCAAATGGTTGACTCTTGAGCATACTTATATTAACACGCATTCAATGTATGTACACATACACACACATGCGCATATACAACTTATAGAGATAGATATGAAAGAATGCATATATACACACATGCATACACGCACACACACACACACACACACACATATATATATATATATTTATACATTGTGTCTGTATGAGAATATCTTTTTCTCTCAAGGATGTGGTTAGGTATTATCAGGATTAGTGAGATAAGACTGACTGTCAATATTCCCAAGTACTCAAAAAAATTTAAGTAAATTATTTCATGCAAGTTGCAAATCAATTGAAATTTGTGACACTTGAAAAAATTGTAAGTCTGAGTGGAATTACTTGAAATTATCTAGCAAGAAAACTTTCAAGTTTGGACATGTTTTGAGGAGATAAGGAAATGTTGCATAATTCATAGGTAGCTTATGATTTCTGTATGCACCTGTAGTAAGAATATTTGAATCAAGGCGTGTTAGTAAGAATTAAAGAAAATTATTTCATGCAAGTTGCAAATCAATTGAAATTTGTGACACTTGAAAAAATTGTAAGTCTGAGTGGAATTACTTGAAATTATCTAGCAAGAAAACTTTCAAGTTTGGACATGTTTTGAGGAGATAAGGAAATGTTGCATAATTCATAGGTAGCTTATGATTTCTGTATGCACCTGTAGTAAGAATATTTGAATCAAGGCGTGTTAGTAAGAATTAAAGAAAATTATTTCATGCAAGTTGCAAATCAATTGAAATTTGTGACACTTGAAAAAATTGTAAGTCTGAGTGGAATTACTTGAAATTATCTAGCAAGAAAACTTTCAAGTTTGGACATGTTTTGAGGAGATAAGGAAATGTTACATAATTCATAGGTAGCTTATGATTTATGTATGCACCTGTAGTAAGAATATTTGAATTAAGGCCTGTTAGTAAAAATTAAAGAAAATTATTCTATGTAAGTTGAAAATTAATTGACACTTGAAAAAATTATAAAATTATAATTATTTAGTGAGAAAACTTTCAAGTTTGGACATGTTTTGAGGAGATAAGGAAATGTTGCATAATTCATAGGTAGCTTATGATTTATGTATGCACCTGTAGTAATAATATTTGAATCAAGGCCTGTTAGTAAGAATTAAAGAAAATTATTCTATGTAAGTTGAAAATCAATTGACATTTATGACACTTGAAAAAATTATAAAATTATAATTATTTAGCGAGAAAACTTTCAAGTTTGGACATGTTTTGAGGAGATAAGGAAATGTTACATAATTCATAGGTAGCTTATGATTTATGTATGCACCTGTAGTAAGAATATTTGAATCAAGGCCTGTTAGTAAAATTAAAGAAAATTATTCTATGTAAGTTGAAAATTAATTGACACTTGAAAAAATTATAAAATTATAATTATTTAGTGAGAAAACTTTCAACCTTGGACATGTTTTGAAGAGATAAGGAAATGTTGCATAATTCATAGGTAGCTTATGATTTATGTATGCACCTGTAGTAAGAATATTTGAATCAAGGCCTGTTAGTAAAATTAAAGAAAATTATTCTATATAAGTTGAAAATGCACCTGTAGTAAGAATATTTGAATCAAATGGAGAGAGGGGAGAGAAGAGAGAGAGAGAGAGAGAGAGAGAGAGAGAGAGAGAGAGAGAGAGAGAAGGTATGGTCAAATTACTCTATTGTAAATCAGGTTCGGTACTACTAACCGAAACCCATGTGGAAAGCCCAGCCGAAAAAGACTGATTTTCCTCTTCTTCCATTTCTCGTCCCAGGGTGGGAGGGTCACCCAACTTCTGCTTCCAGTCAAAACCTGGAACTTCTGTTTTTATTTTTAAATCTAATTTTGGGGACATTCGTCGGTCAACTGAGATCCAAACTTTAACCTCTTCTTGTTCTTATTTCTTTTTCCTCTCTTTCTCCAGAAATCCGAATACCATTTTATTTTTAATCCCCAAATTCCCAGTAGACCATAATAATTATGCTACGCTATCATATCTAACCTATATCTCTCTGTCTCTATCTCCTCCATTATATACCCGAGATGTTAGAAGGGTATATATGACTATATAACAAAAAACTTAGCAACATTTGATCTGTATATAGATTTTTATATTTACAGTGTATATCAGAATTTTTCAACTGTTTTCATCTTATGACACAGTGAGCCAGGCAATAAATTGGTTCAAGATACACCATCAGTATGTAAACATATTATTGTTTGTTTGTTTTGTTTTGTTTTGTTTTACGGCATATCAACCTCGGTGGGTCATTTAATGCCAACAAAGTTGTGAAATAAATTCATTCTTAATGCATAATACAATTTTGTTTATAAACTCATGTTTTTCTATTCAACCCATAGATGGGACTCTAACAGGTACTACCAATCCGGGTCAGAGTGGACCAGGGAGCAATGGTGATGAAGGGGTGCTCCACATTCCCCAAACCTCCAGAACTGGAACCTCACCATCAGATAGAGTTTAATGTCATACCCAGGACATGTAGACCCTCAGTCACTGCCTTCTAGCACCCATATGATAAAAAGGACTGTGGGTTGCCATAAGGGCAATAGGGTTGGGGCAATCATATAGGTGCAAGGGTTTGACGTGCCTAGCCGATTGATCAGAGGGGCCTCTCCAACTGCCCGTTCTAGCGCAAGAAAAGCCTAAAATGGAATATTGCAAGTCATGGACTGCTCAGCCATCTGAGTTCTATCCTTAAGCATCATGGGTCGCCACCCACGGCCAACAGGTGGCCCCATTGGGGGAGTCTTACCCCTCTGCAGAGGTGCAGTCGGTGCATTCTAATGCCCCAGCTGACAGGGCGGAAACATATAATTTTTTTATCATTTAAATTTTAAAAGAAAAGTAATTGTGAAAATGTGCTGCATGTACAGCATAATTAAAACTAAAAATATTAAATTAATAGAATAGAAATATAAGAGGATGATCAACCCTCCTCAACACCCATGGCACATCCATGGCACACTCACGGCACACCCACAGAAGCTTCATGGTACACTAGTGTGCCGCGGCACACCAGATGAAAAACTCTGGTGTATATGTTTTATGCGAAGATATTTTTTTTGTTAAAGGTTGATGTGAGAAGATAGAAAAAAAAGGGAGATGCCGAAGGAGACATAACAAATAAATAAATAAATACAAAATGATGATGAAAGCCAAGCAAGATGTCCAGATATTCAAATCTTGGACAATACCCCCAAACAAAGCTGTATCTGTTGACTTGATATGCAAGGATACTGTGTCAAATGCTACTGGCACTCAAGTATATAAAACTATTTACAGTGTATATGTTTTATGTGAAGATATCTTTTGTTGTTAAAGGTTGGTGTGAGAAGATAGAAAAAACAAGGAGAGATGCCCAAAGAGACATGACAAATAAATAAATAAATGCAAACTTATTATGAGAGCCAAGCAAGATGTCCAGATATTCAAATCTTGGACAAGATCTTCAAACAAAGCTGTATCTGTTGACTTGATATGCAAGGATACTGTGTCAAATGCTACTGGCACTCAAGTATGAAAACAAAATTTATTTACAGTGTATATGTTTCATGTGAAGATATTTTTTGTTGTTAAAGATTGATGTGAGAAGATAGAAAAAAAAAAAGGGGAGATGCCCAAGGTGACATAACAAATAAATAAATAAATGAATAAATAAATGCAAACTTATTATGAGAGCCAAGCAAGATGTCCAGATATTCAAATCTTGGACAAAACCTTCAAACAAAGCTGGGTCTGCAGACTTGATATGCAAGGATACTGTGTCAAATGCTACTGGCACTCAAGTATATAAAAAAAAATTATTTACAGTGTATATGTTTTATGCGAAGATATCTTTTGTTGTTAAAGATTGGTGTGAGAAGATAGAAAAAAAAAGAGGGGAGATGCCCAAGGAGACAACAAATAAATAAATAAATAAATAGATAAATGCAAACTTATGAGAGCCAAGCAAGATGTCCAGATATTCAAATCTTGGACAAGATCTTCAAACAAAACTGTGTCTGCTGACTTGGTGAGTCATCTGAGAAAACACAAGGATAAAGTGTCAAATGCTACTGGCACTCAAGTATATGAAAAAAAATTATTTACAGTGTATATGTTTTATGTAAAGATATTTTTTATTGTTAAAGATTGATGTGAGAAGAAAGAATGAAAAAGAGGGGAGATGCCCAAGGAGACAACAAATAAATAAATAAATAAATAAATGCAAACTTATTATGAGAGCCAAGCAAGATGTCCAGATATTCAAATCTTGGACAAAACCTTCAAACAAAGCTGTATCTGTTGACTTGATATGCAAGGATACTGTGTCAAATGCTACTGGCACTCAAGTATGAAAACAAAATTATTTACAGTGTATATGTTTTATGTGAAGATATTTTTTATTGTTAAAGATTGATGTGAGAAGAAAGAATAAAAAAAAGGGGAGATGTCCAAGGACACAACAAACAAATAAATAAATGAATAAATAAATAAATGCAAACTTATTATGAGAGCCAAGCAAGATGTCCAGATATTCAAATCTTGGACAAGACCTCCAAACAAAGTATCCTTGCATATCAAGTCTGCAGACACAGCTGTGTCAAATGCTACTGGCACTCAAGTATGAAAAAAAATTATTTACAGTGTATATGTTTTATGTGAAGATATTTTTTATTGTTAAAAATTGATGTGAGAAGAAAGAATAAAAAAGGAGAGATGCCCAAGGAGACAACAAACAAATAATTAAATGAATAAATAAATAAATCCAAACTTATTATGAGAGCCAAGCAAGATGTCCAGATATTCAAATCTTGGACAAAACCTTCAAACAAAGCTGTGTCTGCTGACTTGGTGAGTCATCAGAGAAAACACAAGGAAACAGTGTCAAATGCTACTGGCACTCAAGTATATGAAAAAAAATTATTTACAGTGTATATGTTTTATGTAAAGATATTTTTTATTGTTAAAGATTGATGTGAGAAGAAAGAATAAAAAAAGGGGAGATGCCCAAGGAGACATAACAAATAAATAAATAAATAAATAGATAAATGCAAACTTATGAGAGCCAAGCAAGATGTCCAGATATTCAAATCTTGGACAAGACCTTCAAACAAAGCCGTATCAGCTGACCACGAATGTGACATGTAAGGAAAAGGAAAAGATAGTTAAATATCAAGACCTGGCAAGAGAGATTAAGTTGAATATGGAATGTCTCTACAAAAGTCATACCAGTAGTTATTGGTGCACTGGGTACCATAACTAGTAAATTAGAGCAGTTCCTGAAAGACATTGGAGTAACTACACGAGTTACATAAATACAGTAAGAATGATTAGAAAAAGTACCTGGTATCTAAAGAGACTTGAATGTGATCCGATACCAGGGACATAAATCTGAAATTTTGTACAAACCAGCATTAACAACAACAGCAATAATAATAAATACGCAACAGAGTTGCAAGTGTAGTTTATGTGGTGACAGAGATGAAAAAATTAACGACACAATAGGCGAGTGCAGCAAACTGGCACAAAAGGATTACAAGAGTAGGCATGACTGGGTAGGAATGGTCAATCCACTGAGAATTGTGCAAAAGATTAAAATTTGACCATGCTGGCAAGTGATAAATGCACAAACCAAAACCTGTCTTGAGTACAGTAGGAATATATATATTTACCAACCCGTCCACACGAGTAGGATGCGACACAAGGTCAATTTTTTAATGCGGAGTTTAACAGGTTTGAATTCAGAGTTTTCCTTCTCCTAGACCGGTTGCCTAACCAAGGTTAAAGAGCCCAGTCTGCCCTACTATTTACCCATAGCTGGTGGGATAGTAGGATTCATACCTTTCCCAAGGGTATTAGCGCTAAGTGAAATGCAATTACCACGTCCAAGATTTGAACTCGGGGCGACGAGTCCATTTCCCATGACTTTAACCATTACACCACGCACTTCCGTACAGTAGGAGTATAGACATTGTTGTCAGCTCTCGGGGTCCGTGTCCCCTTTCGGCAGAATGAACATGGGCTGGGGAAATAAAGCTTCATTATAAAGAACACCAAGTTGTTATATACAAAATACAAAGTTTTAATCTAATGGATTAATCAAATACACTCAGCTTCCAACTAAACATCGTATAATATTTTTTCATAAACTTACTATAATTTCAACTTGTTGGATTATTTGTGGCATATAAGACGTGCTACAATACACCACTTAAATTTATAGACTAAGCGAGGTCATGTGGTTTAACCTCAGAATCTCAGATATAGATATCATGTCGAGCTATTAGATTGGCTAAGCTCTGCTTAAAAATTGCGTCGTCTCTTACTCATAGGAGAGGGGTTAAGTAAATACATACTTTCTATTATTGATAAAGAGGGTCGCATATAGCACAAGGTTCCTAGTTCAATACCGGCCCTCACCAACTCAGCGCATGAGTAGCACAGGAATCTGTGCGATAAAGGGAGGAGCTGATGGTAAGTGTAGTGCTCCATCTCAGACGCTAAAACAATCTCCTTGTTCTAGCACTAGTGAAAAGGGGATAGACTCTCTCACTGATTGGCTGATACTTGTTACATAATTATTGGATCCCTAATACTTTTTTAAGGTAGTGTAGAAACATAATGGCGATTAGTGCAGCCCACGGCCTTGAAGGATGAGTGACAACGCCTGACCTCACTCTCACCTTGCCTTCCGGGGATAAATCGTGAGAACTGGAAGGGATAGAAGACCCTGTTCCGGTTTAAGGATAGAAGTAAGTTAGAAGTTAGAATCCGAGCTTGTAAGATGTGAGTCTCACTGCGCAGGTGTCTGGGTTGGGGATTTGGAAATAAAGTAACATCAACGTAAATCGAAGTCTTGTGTTTATTACCCAAAAAACTAACAATGACACAGGGCTTCTGATAACGAGAAATCCCTAACAGAAAACCAGACCGAAGTCCCCAAGTCAACTCCAGACGTTAGAAGATTCCAGACCAAGTCAAGATGTTAGAAGATATACCAAAGACGATCTGAATAGCAAAGCCGGCCAGAAGAAAATACGACCAGAAGTAATAAGTAAGAAAGGGTATGCAACCATACTAGAAAAATAATAATAAAATATTTGTCTATATCTATACCTAAAATTCTAAGCTCTGCTGAAAAAATTGACTCTGTGTCATCTCCTACTCATGGGAGAGGGGTTGAGTAAATACATACTTTGTCTGTATCACTTGGACCCTAACGAAGCACCTAGAAAATAAACTAAATGGAAGCTGCACAAGAATGCTGCGTGAGATCCTGAACAAAACATGGAAACAATCCCCCACGAGAAAACAGCTGTATGGTCACCTGCCCCAGATCACCCAAAGCATGAGTAGCACAGGGATCTGTGTGATAAAGGGAGGAGCTGATGGTAAGTGTAGTGCTCCATCTCAGATGCTAAAACAATCTCCTTGTTCTAGCGTTAGTGAAAAGGGGATAGACTCCCTCGCTGACTTTAGGCTACCTCAACAACCTTACTTCTTTTTTTATTATTGAGGAAGCTATTGGCTGTTGAAAGTTTAATCCTTTATTAGACGATTGTCTTTATTTTTAAAAGAAAAATTAACCTTGAGTGAAATTCTGAATTTAATCATCCTTGGTTAATATCTATTAGCCTCGAATGCTAGTCACAAATCACAGTATATGTAGATGTTAATCATTATCATCTTCATCATCAACATCATCAACAGCAATTTTGAGTCCCACTACTTAAACAGACAACAGTTACAATATATCAAAAAATTCCCAGAGTTTTGTCAAGAAATATTTCTTTTAATTTGAGTGAGTGACAGTGACAGTGATTAAATATGAAACATGGAGAAAAGCCTAATTTAATCATGTGACTAAATAAAATAATTATATATATATATATATATATATATATCTATATATGTATATATATGTATATATACATATATATATATGTATATATACATATATATATATATATATGTGTATATATATACATATATATATATATATATATATATATGTATATATACATATATATATATATATGTATATATACATATATATATATATATATATATATATGGTGGACTCTCCAATCGTGAATGATAGATGAGGGTTAGCAGTGAGTAATTTGTTTCCTCCCATGTTGTGCATGCTATCAAGAAAACATTTTGTGTTTCCTTGAGTGTGATAGCAGCCCAGCCTTGCTGCGAGCTATGAAGCCACACTGACAAATGGAATTTCCTAATGTGGAGTCAGATGTTTTTGTTTTAAAGTTAGACGGAGCTGATCTTGGTGTTTCAGTCTATTTTCTTCGAAGCTCTTTAATCTAACGAAACATGTCTTACGACATTCTTTCCGATCTGATGCTAGCTTTTCCCAAGCACTCAGGTTAATATTAATGTGTTTCAAATTGTACTTCAATTTATCTTTAGAGCGTAAGAATGGATGTCCCATAGAACGCATAGCATTTGGTAATTGTCCATATAATATCTTCTTTGGAAGCCTGTTCTCATTCATTCTGACAACGTGACCAGCCCACCTATGCTGAACCTTTGCTAGTAAGATTTCAATGCCAGCAATGTTACATTTTTTTAGTATTGTGCTATTTTTCACTCTATCATCCCATTTTATACCACAAATGGCATGAAGACAGCGCATGTGAAAGGCGTCAAGTTAGTTTATGTGTTTGCGGTAAAGTGTCCAAGTTTCAAGTATATATATATATATATATATATTGAAAAACTTAACAAGTCAAATTTCAAGATTGACCATAAAGAAACAGAGGCTCGTGGACTTCTTATCTTTAGTAATAATTCATTTTTACGCAAACTAATGAAAGCCCCGATGAAGATCTATTGAAACAGATCGAAACACTGCAGTGTAGGCGAAATAAACATTACTCAGTTATGAACTTGTTTTTTCAATTTTTTACAATATTACATACTGTCAGATTCACTTCCACTTTTTCTTCACTCACACACACACACACACACACATATATATATATATATTTATATATATGAGGTAAAATAAGGAATGAAAGAACAAAACTCAGACAAAAATGTGTAGTATATTTCACTGGAGTATGGAACTCAGCTTCTTCTGCTTTTATATATATAAAGGAGAAGAAGCTGAGTTCCACACTCCAGCGAAATATACTACACATTTTTGTCTGAGTTTTGTTCTTTCATTCCTTATGTTACCTCATTCTGTCGGATTCATTCCAACCCCTTTTTCTCATATATATATATATATATATATATATATATATATATATATTACATGGGAATTTTTGTGACCCTAGGTTTCATGCTTTGCATGTTCATCAGACAAACTCTGTCTGATGAATGTATAGAACCATAAAACCTGAAGTCACAAAAGTTCCCTGTAGTATATATATATATATATATATATATATATAAGATTTTTTTTGGATGTTTATTTATTTTTAGAAGCATTGTCGATAATATTTATATTTTTGCTTGAAGGCAACTACAATGCGAATATCGCATAAATTCGATAATTATAGAAGATAATAATAATGACAAGTGAATCCCGCAAAGAATCACTCGGTGTGTAGAATATCGTACAGACTGTTTCAACTTTATTAAGTCTCATCAGTGATATATACTAACGACTCCCCTCCGACAGGAATCGAAACCGTGACCTCTAGCAGGATAGTTAAACACTATACTGTTTCAGCCATGATACAGCACCGAGAAACTCATGCGAAATTAACCTTGTCATTGATACTGAGGGGACTACTGCCATATGAGGCAAATGACAAGGTTAATTTCGCATGAGTTTCTCGGTGCTGTATCATGGCTGAAACAGTATAGTGTTTAACTATCCTGCTAGAGGTCACGGTTTCGATTCCTGTCGGAGGGGAGTCGTTAGTATATATCGCTGATGAGACTTAATAAAGTTGAAACAGTCTGTACGATATTCTACACACCGAGTGATTCTTTGCGGGATTCACTTGTCATTATTATTATCTTCTATAATTATCGAATTTATGCGATATTCGCATTGTAGTTGCCTTCAAGCAAAAATATATATATATATATATATATATATATATATATATATATACACAACAGCTCTACCACTGATATTCAGAACTCCACAAGTAATACCACAAAAAACTTTGTCCACCAGTAACTCACCAAATGAAGAGCTAGAAAAGTAAGTAAAGTAGGCAGTGAGGGAGTCTATCCAAACTGATGGTATTGCCATGGGTTCACTCTTAGTTCCTATCTTTTTTTTAATAAGCTTTAATGATAAATACATGTTCACGTTCTTCAAGATATACCTCCCATCTTTTTACCTGTTGATAGCGCCTGTGTGGCAGCAATTTTGAATCTGAGAGATTGAATCTGATGGATTCAGTATGTTGCCTATGTAGAAAACAATATGTTTATTAATTTTGTTAAACCTATGATATATGTGACTGAATGATGATACCTATATATTAAACTTAATAAAAAATTGAATAGATAATCCTTGTATCTTATTAAACATGTCCAAACGTGTATTTGCTGTCAAAATTCATATGATCTAAGTGAGTGTGAGTGTACGTGTGTGTGAGTGAGAGTATATATTTGTTCTTGGGTGCATAAATATATGCTTATAATGTGAGTGTGTATATATGTATATATATACATACATATGCATATATATACATATATATATATATATATATATATATATATATATATTGGTTAGGAGGTTGATTTAGAAGGCTATCACAATGCAGTTTGGAATAAATAAAAAATAATAATACGGTAACAATGGTGTTGTGTGTTGACCTGTATTTTTTATTATTATTATTAATAATAAATAATAAATAATAAATAATAAAAAATACAGGTCAACACACAACACCATTGTTACCGTATTATTATTTTTTATTTATTCCAAACTGCATTGTGATAGCCTTCTAAATCAACCTCCTAACCAATACATACACAATGCTTCAAGCAAATTATGAAACTCTCTTATATATATATATATATATATATATATATGTGTGTGTTTGTGTGAAATTTATTAGTAATGATTTAGTTATAAATAAAAGAAGAATATCTATTAATAATGGATATTGTCTGTATTTCTGTCTGTAACAAAAACTACGTCACAGCTTACATCACAATATTCTTATGCTATATACACCCAAAATTTGAGTAAGCAATTTTAAAAATTGTTTTTTTTTTACTTGTCCTTTTTTTTTTTTTTTTTTTTTTAAAGTAACAAGAAGTTAACTAAAAAGTTTACAAATAAATAAATACCTACGATTTTGTGGAAAATTGATGTGGAAAATATTCAAAATAATTGTTTGATTATTACATGCACGCAACATTTTATTTGGGAGGGACGGGGCTCAGTTTTCATTTTTTTTTACTCTTTCAATAAATTTGATGATTTTACTTATGATACAAGCCCTCTGACATTGAATTTTTAACTCCCAGGCAATGTCTTTCAAAAATTAATTTTTACAATGCCCGGAGGGTGTTTTCTGTTGCTAGTGTATATAATATAACTAAGCGTAATATAGATCAAATATAAGTTATTCTGTAATCTTTAAGTATAATAACACGATTAAACAAAGACCAGGATTTTAAATCTTGTCACCTTATCGCTCCAAAAACTATACTTAAAGATTACAGAATAACTTATATTTGATCAATATTAACACTTAGTTATATTATATACACTAGTACAAAATAAAAAACGCACTCCGGGCGATGTAAAAATAGATTTTTGAAACATATTTTTTCTGAGGGGTGGGAGTAAAAAATTCAATGTCAGCGAGTTTGTACCCTAAGTAAGTAAAATCATCAAATTCATTAAACGATTAAAAAAAAATAAAACAATTTGAAATGTAAACTTTAAATATGTATTACAATAACACAAACTATATATAGATATATAATTCCAGTCATGTATTTATTAAAACTTGTTTTAAAAAACAATGAGGACTGTCTAATGTTGCATGTTCAAATTTGAGTGTATTTATTCTATGTTATGATATATATATAACTGTGTGTGTGTGTGTATATATATATATATATATATAAATGTATGTATGTATGTATATATGCATGTATGAATATATTATATGTATATATATGGTATACTGATATTTATTATATATGTTTTGTGCATAAACACATACTTGTCTACTCATGCATGTACACCCTTGGACATACATGAATTTACTTGCATATACTCACACACACAAAGACACACCCAGGCATGAACATACTGACACATACACACACATATATACACACACATATATACACACTTCAGGAGAATTTTTTTTTTCAATTTTTCAATCGCACAAAGAATGAAGAAAATTATGAATGAAAAAAATGCCAATTGGCAAGGAAGAAAAAAAAATTGAAAGAAGAAAAAAAAATTGAAAGTAGAAGAAAAAAATTGAAAGAAGAAAAAAAATTGAAAGAAGAAAAAAAAATTGAAAGTAGAAGAAAAAAATTGAAAGAAGAAGAAAAAATTTCATTCAAGAAGAAAGAAAAAAGGATATAAATTTTTTTTTGTTTTTTAGTTCTTAGCAGCCAATAATTTGTCAATAACTTTTTTTTTGGTTTTATTTATGTTTGTCCTTTGTTTTTTTTGTTTTTTTGTAGTTTTTTTTTCTGTTGTTTTTTTGTTGTTTTTTTTTCTGTTGATTTTTTTTCTGTTTTATTTTTTCTCTGTTTTTCGTCTTTTTTTTTTCTTTTTACTGTATATATTTTTTTGTTTATTAATTTACTTTTTTTTTTTTTTTTTTTTGATACTCCGGCAATTGCACACGTTCATTTTGGGTTTGGTAATTTTTGTGACTTTTTTTTTGTGTTTTTATTATTTTTTATTTTTTATTTTTGTATAATATTGAATAAGTAATAAAAAGTGTTGCATTTTATAATCAACAAGTAACAAATTATTGAAAAAAAAATTTTTTTTTTTCACAGACATTCCTTTCTTTTTCCAGGCATGCCACATTTTCAGTAAAGGTAACAATATTTTTGGTTAGTAATAAATATTTATAATAATCTTGATCTACTATAGAATATTTGAAAAAAAGACACAACCAAAGTGTACCTTATTCTCAATCAGACCAATGGAAACTAAATTGATAAGTAAATAAATAAATAAATAATAATAATAATAATAATAATAATAATAATTGATGAATCAATTTAAATAATTTATAAAATGTTACTTCCTCTATCCCATAATAGTTGTTACATTTGCATATAAATTTCATTCACTAAATGTAGCAGATATTATGGGACAAAGGTAGTGATATTTTACTTCCTCTATCCCATAATAGTTGATACATTTGCATATAATTTCATTCACTAAATGTAGCAGATATTATGGGACAAAGGTAGTGATATTTTACTTCCTCTATCCCATAATAGTTGTTACATTTGCATATAATTTCATTCACTAAATGTAGCAGATATTATGGAACAAAGGTAGTGATATTTTACTTCCTCTATCCCATAATAGTTGATACATTTGCATATAATTTCATTCACTAAATGTAGCAGATATTATGGAACAAAGGTAGTGATATTTTACTTTCTCTATCCCATAATAGTTGATACATTTGCATATAATTTCATTCACTAAATGTAGCAGATATTATGGGACAAAGGTAGTGATATTTTACATACTCTGTCCCATAATAGTTGTAACATTAACTTATACATTTGATATGCTAACTGTAACACTTATTACGGACAGAGGTAGTGGTAATTTTAAATTGAAATACATATTAACTCAAATGACAAAAGAGAAAGAGGAAAAATGTAATTTCTTTTTTATAATAAAATTCTAAAACAATTAGGATAAAAAATGGAAAAAAAAAAAGTATGTAATTAATTTATGCAATTTCACATAATAAAAAGATCAATAATTTTTTTTTTATTGATTTTTTACAATTATTATTATTAAAATATTAAACATGTTTATATATTGAGAAAAAGGTTTCAGTAATATTTGTATAATGATTACCATCGTAAAATTAAAAAAAAACCAAACAAACAAATAAGAAACAATTAAAATTTAAAAAAAAATGTTTAAAAACATCAACATACAGTCATTAATTATACAAAGAAATGCCAGACAAATTAATTCTTTAATTAATATTTCTTTGCCCCAACGACAATGCCCGGATCCGGAGTTTTTTTATTTTGTGATAATGTTTTTGGCCCATCGACCACAAACTGTCCTGATTTGTGGTTGTAGATATTTGAAATTGCAGTTATTTTCATGAAATTTTCAGAACTGGATCACCATTCAGTCAGGTTAAATATAGTGTTGGGTTAAATCCTACTTAACGGACATAAATTCCACCATCATTTAGCTACTTTAATCTCCGAATTGCACCAGCAGTCAATATGAGGGACTCTATACCAGAATGGCGCCAGCTAGCAACCCTTTACCTTCTCCAAAAATTTATTGGTTAAATCGAACTTAACGGACCTAAATTCCACCATCATATGTCACCCAGCTGAAAGAAAAAAAAAACTAAAAATCAAGGAATTAACCGAATTTAATGAACTTTACAGTGTTGATACATTAATGAATACAAGATATAATGCACCAGTTATTTTATTTAAAAACTTTTACATTTTTTCAGGTCAATTAACTTTGAAACACATGTTTGGGAATCTGTGTTACACCTCAAAGATATGTAGTTCAAAGTTAACTGACCTGAAAATTTCATTAAATTCGGTTAATTCCTTTAAATGATATCTTGTAGTATATCTCCATTTTAAATTTTGAAAAAAATTTAATGAAATATCAAAATTTCAATAAATTTTCCTGGTATTTTATAGACATTGATAGGATTAAATGAAATTTATTTGGGTTCTGTGTTTTAGGGAGGCCATTCTGCATATTTTGAATTATTTGCAAAAATGATATCTTGTAGTATATCTCCATTTTAAATTTTGAAAAAAATTTAATGAAATGTCAAAATATTTTACAAAATTTGTAGGCTTATATATTAGGTATACTTTCTCATACAGAAAGATTCAGAGTTATGCATACATTTACACTCATTCTAAATTTACTGGAAATATTTTTTAGTATCTTTTGACTCTTTTACTGTTAAGCTTTTATTTAACTCATAACATCCTGTTGAAAATTTTCTAACTCCAGAGCCCCATTCCTATAAGGATTTATAAAAAAAATGGATAAAAATGGCCTTTTCATTTAAAGTTATCTGTTATTTCCCATAAATCAAAGACTGCTAGATATGTTTAATATTACATTTAAACAAAGTCCAGAGCCCCATTCCTATAAGGATTTATCAAAAAATGGCTAAAAATGGCCTTTTCATTTAAAGTTACCTGTTATTTCCCTTAAATCAAAGAATTCTAAATATGTTTGATATTACATTTGAACAAAGTCCAGAGCCCCATTCCTATAAGGATTTATCAAAAAAAGGCTAAAAATAGCCTTTTCATTTAAAGTTACCTGTTATTTCCCATAAATCAAAGACTGCTAGATATGTTTAAAATTACATTTAAAGACTATCATTTGGGGTGGATTAGTAAAACAAATGTGACTTCCGGATGAGTGGAACAAGGCAGTTTAGGAAATTAAGAGTTAATTACTAAATCTATTATATTTATATAGAATTTAACCTGTGAATTTTCAACTTTTGATGAATTTGCTTCAGTCATTGTTAAATCAATATAATTTTCTTATCTCTTTAGCTTGAAGAATATAAAGCTGCACCTTAATTTTTTGTTTCTTGACCAGAATTATAAATCTTTCTTTTTTTTGTCAAAGAAGATGGAGGACTATTTGAATACGCATTGTTAATTAACAACAGACAAGTAACCACCATCTTGTTTTTTTTTTTTTTTACTGTACAAACACTAATTAATGCACAGGGTGGCCTATAAAAACTAACACATAAAAAAATTAATCATTTACTCATTTGAAATATAGTCCAAGGAAATAAATTTTTAGCTATTTGGGAAAAATATCTTATCTTGTAGATCACTCCCTTTTGAAACCTGCACCTTATTTCAAGAACATTGTATGACTTTGCTTAAAGTTTCTGGGGTCAATTCTTTTATTTCAATGTCTTAAGCTTATTCAAATACACACACTCTTTTAAAAAACTTTTTAGGCAGACAAAGTAGACGAGTAGGAAGAACATTTGAATTCTGAATTTCTTGAAATTATTCTGTCAGCCAAAATTTTTTTTTTTTACTGTACAAACACTGATTAATGCACAAGGTTGTCAATAAAAACTGACACATGAAAAAATTAATCATTTACTATTTTGAGTCGTAAAATATAGTCCAAGGAAATAAATTTTTAGCTATTTGCAAAAAATGTTATCTTGTAGATCAAAACTGCACCTTAATTCAAGAACATTGTATAACTTTGCTAAAATTTTCTGGGGTCAATTCTCTTATTTCGGCACGAATATTATTCAATGTCTTAAGCTTATTCAAATATACACACTCCTTTAAATAACTTTGCAGGTAGACGAATAGGAAGAACATTTGAATTCTGAATTTCTTGAAATTATTCTGTCAGCAAAAATTTCTTTTTGATGAAATTATAAACGTCTCTGTTGAATAGCAAAATTATATGATTTTAATTTGTTCTTTCATAATGTAACTTAAGATTTTCAGTTTGCTTAGGTTTCAGTATTTATTCTCTGAGTCCTAAGATATAGTCCAAGGAAATAAATTTTTAGCTATTTTCAAAAAATGATATCTTGTAGATTCATGGATACAAAGTTGAACCTTAATTCAAGCACTTTATATGACTGCACTGGCTTGGTCATGTCAGGAGGATAGACAAAAGCCGCATCCCCAAAGACCTGCTGTATGGCGAATTAGTAGAAGGCACCCGACCAGTAGGGAGACCATACCTACACTTTAAAGACATCTGCAAGAAGGACATGAAGACATGCCACATCAGCACCAACTCAAGGGAGGTTGGTGCAGAAAACCGAGCAGCCTGGTGCCTCCTTGTCAGACAAGGGATCAAAGGAGGGAAAAAGAGAGGAAAGAAGCCACCACAGAAAAGAGAGCCAGAAGGAAGGAGAGACAACAGCAACTCCAGCAAGAGTCACTGTTTGTTTGCAGTCACTGCAACAGAGATTGTCATTCAAAAATTGTCCTGTTCAGACAAGGAGATTATTTTTGCATCTGAGGTGGAGCGCCACACCTACCATCAGCTTAGTCTTGAATTTATTCACCACATCTCAATAGTCAATCTTTCATGGACATCGTCTTAACCACTTCAGCCATCAAAAATTTATACTTTGGTCATTCTGCAAGTCCCTTCCTATCTTATTTACTGTCTTAGTTTTATCTTTTATTATAATTGAGATTATGTGTTTGTCTGTCTGTATCCAAAACTATATCACTACTCAAGTCACAATTCCCTTAGTTATTTACGTCACATTCTCTATGATTCTATTTTTATTTAAACCTTAATTATCAATAAAATTGTTTTATGTTATTAATACTGTTGGCCATATCTACATGATATTTATCACATACCCCATGTGTACGGGTTAGGCACAAGGCCCTATTAATGTGGGACCACCCAGCCCTACCCCTTTAAATCAAGAGGGCGGGTGTTGCCTGGGGGGATGGCCCACTGGGATCAATGCTGATAATCAACAACACAGGTCCAGGGCCGAAGCTCCTGGACCCCCTGGTCAAAACCGGAGTTTGATACGTTGCCGTATCTAGATACTAATAACATCCAATTGTATTTATATATAGAACAAAATAGCAGTTTACAGTATAAACAGGAAGGCTAATTTGCATATCGATATAAAAAATCTTATATTAATAAATATGTGCTTAGTATCATTAAGTTCTAATTGTTTGGTTTTATGAATTTTAATGAATATGAGCAAAAATCTTGGGGATAAATCTTAAAAGAAATCCATTAAAAAGAAGAAATAACTGTAATTTTGTTCTTTATTTCCAATTTTAACAAAATAGTTTAATTAGGAAAATTTAGCAATGAAAGAAGGGATTAATGGAATAGTAAGTTTTGGTTGTTCTATTTTTCGATTATACCCCCTCTGTTTCAAATCTTTTTATCTGCATTCTTATTTAGTTTCATATACCTTTCTAATTTAATATTTTATTGCATTTAAACTTAAATACTTGCACCCGGATGGTGCATATATTTGCTAGTACATCATAATGGCAGAATTATTTTTAAATTATAAGATAAAGAATTTATTATTATTATTATTTTGATAACAAAGGCCATAAAAGACAAAGGATGAGAGTTCAAATCACATCAGGGACTATTTCTTTATTTTTGATTTCTGCACTTTTGTATTAATTGCTCTATAGGTCTGTAGAATCAACATGTCATACTCACCTTCACAGGAAGGTTGTATCTAGTGTCCAGTTACCAGACAAAAAACAATGAGGGTCAGGCTGTAACCCAATACAAGCACTGTGCTAACTACCATGTGTTGGGTATTTATGGATCAAAGTGTCTGCACTGAAAACCAGCAGCCAATCAGAGTCCAGGGAATGAGCTTGGTCAAAGTACAGAGTGGAACAACCCAGGCCTCTATATAAACCACCTACCAACACTCTGATGCTCACTGCAGAGATTGAACTTGCAATACCGTTGAATACTGATGACCTAATATGAAATTCTACTATGTCTTATCTATATCTGTACATATATAAAGAACAGTTGGTGTGTATGTATGTCCGGAGGAAACTTCTTGAATAAAACAATTAACGACAAAGTAAATATATATACACATTCACTATCACCAGAACTTGCTTTTTGTGCAAAAATTATGAAGATTTTATTTATATTCGTGAAGATATTTATAAATTAGAATTTGAATAGTAAGAGAAGGAAAGGTCATGATTAAAACGTAAACAAATCAATTGTGTAAGACAAAAACAATCAATGGATCTGCGAGACTAACTTCCCCCCCCACAGGCAACTAAGTCATCGGGGTGGCCTAAAGTCGGTATCAGCCAATCAGTGAGGGAGTCTATCCCCCTTTCCTAGAGCAAGGAGATTGTTTTTGCATCTGAGGTGGTGTGCCACACCTACCATCAGCTCCTCACTTTACTGCACAGATCCCTGTGCTACTCATGCGCTGAGCTGGTGAGGGTCGGTATCAAATTAGGAACCTTGTGGTTACTAGCCGATTGCTCTACCGACTGAGCTAACTTTTTTAATCATTTAAAATTGTGTGCAATTATTAATCTGAATTTTTACATCACAATATATGCATATATTTTTACTTATGTAACTATATTTTTTGTGACACCCCTATATGCCTGTAGTTACGTTACTTTATTTCTATCTTAGTGACGTCACAATATTTTGAGTGACGTCACGATATTTTGAGTGACATCACAATATTTTGAGTGATGCTACAATATTTTGAGTGACATCACAATATTTTGAGTGATGCTACAATATTTTGAGAGACACCACAATATTTTGAGTGAAGTCACAATATTTTTCATAGTGCTGCTAGATTTTTTTCTAAATTTACTTCATTTTAGTTACATCACTATATATCTTTAATTTAAAAGAGTTTCATAATTTGCTCGGACCATTGTGTTTATATTGGTGTGGTGGTTGGTTTTGAAGGCTATCACAATGCAAGTGTAAAGAAAAATGAGGTAACTATGGTGTTTGTTTACCTTTGATGCAAAGGTAAGCAATAAAGCTATGTATTAAGAATAGTTACTTGAAGTAAAATATGATAATTGTTTAGTAAAGATTAATATATATATATTTACCAATCCCTCCGCACGAGCAGGATGCAAGACAAGGTCAATTTCTTATGCGGAGTTTAACAGGTTTGAATTCAGAGTTTTCCTTCTCCTAGACAGGTTGCCTAACCAAAGTTAAAGAGCCCAGTCTGCCCTACTATTTATCCATAGCTAGAGGGAGAGTAGGATTCATACCTTTCCCAAGAAAGGGCCAGTATCAAACTAGGAACCTTGTGGTTTCTAGACGAACGCTCTACCGACTGAGATAAGCCGGACCTTTCCTCATAACAAGGACACATAAATAGAATTTATTCTTATAGCAACAAAAAAAAAAAAAAGACAAGGTTAAAGAGACATTAGCAATATGTGAAATGCAAACAGTTTTGTCTAGGATTTGAACTCTGGTCGACGATTCCATTTGCTACGACTCTAACCATTATGCCAAACGCCTCCATTCATAGTAAAAGTAAAGATTATTGAAACTATATAACTGCAAACAAATGACTATTATTAACAGCCAGTGCCATCATTGAGGCTAATTTTGTGTTTTACTCAGTAAGTTTTTACTGCTAGTTTAAACCCATTATATCATTGAATAGAGCTCATTCAGATCCTTCTTTTTGCACATAAAATATATTTTTCTCTCCATCCATTTGTCAAATCTATATTTATTTCCTAATAATATCAAAGCATTGTCACCCCCCACCCCCCAAAAAACGTCCCCAATGACACTAAACTGTATCAATGAGTCTATAATTCTGGGGAATGTAGAAAACACCTTAATCGCCATTACACCCTGGACCACTCTGACTATTACCTATTAGGGTCCAATCTATGGGTTAAATAAATCTGTTTAAAATTTAGGGTATATTCGCGGAATTCTGTCCTGGCCTCCTGCCTCAAAAACCGCTAGCCGGTGGCCGCTGAAAAAAAAAACATCAGCTACGATTGAAGTCCATAGCTGAAGCGGTGAAAATGTTTTCAAAACACAAGTATACACTGCTGATGAGACCTGATAAAGTCGAAACAGCTGTACAGTGTTCCTCACGTTGCATTGTAATTGCCTTTAAAATATAAATAATAATATATTTTAAGAATTATTCTAAACTGTCATTGGTTTATTATATTTCTTAAAAAATATTCTACTATTGAAGTACGGAGGAGGGGGTCTATTTTTGTTTTTATTTTTAAACATCTCGCCTGTATAAAAGGAATTTGATAAAATATAACTGTTAAACAAGTAGAAATGCAGGTTCTAATTGTCAACAGATATTGACAGTTTTTATAAACTTTAAGAATGCCACAACACATAATTTCAGTTATAGCTTTAAAAAAAAGTTTGTCAAGTAAATTATCTCCAAATTATATTAGTGTTTTGTGTATATGTGTATGTGAAAATGTACAGTATTGGACAAAAAAAAAACCCCAAAAAACATGGTGACAAAGACTGAATCATTTTTTATCATTGTTTCCAAATTTAATGAAAATTCAATGGTTCAGACACACATAGGAAGTGATTATTTTCCTTGATTTAGTTTTTATTGTCCAATACTGTATATTAACAATTTTCTGAGCTTGTGTATGAAAGTTCTTCATAATAAGTTAGGTTGTCTTATTTTATGGTACATCAACCCTTTTCGGGTTATTTAATGTTGAATATATAATATAGTGCCTAATCATAAATTTGTTGAAAATAAATTGATCCAAGTAAACTGTCGTTGGTTTATTATATTTCTTAAAAAATATCTATTAAATATAACTGTTTATACAAAGGTTTTAGTGAGCATCTACCTAAGGTTTTCAGGCTTTGCCTTCTTCAGGACACTATTTAAATAATTCATATGGTGCCTAATCATAAATTTGTTGAAAATAAATTGATCCAAGTAAACTGTCGTTGGTTTATTATATTTCTTAAAAAATATCTATTAAATATAACTGTTTATACAAAGGTTTTAGTGAGCATCTACCTAAGGTTTTCAGGCTTTGCCTTCTTCAGGACACTATTTAAATAATTCATATAGTGCCTAATCATAAATTTGTTGAAAATAAATTGATCCAAGTATTCATTGTGTTCCCTACTGGAGCTGGTTTATATAAATTTCATAAGTAGAATTATTTTGAAAAAAAAAAAAAAAAAAAAAAAAAAATTAATATTAGGTACTATGTAAATTATGTGGTCCCTTCAGGAATGTGTTAGAAAATAATGTACAATATCACTCATTGTAGAGTGACATAGTTTTACGGATGACGTTATATGTCATTTGCCGAAAGGAGTCTGCAATTCATTCTCAAAGAGAGGGATATTTGCCATGCATCCCACGTATACAGGCGTGACACAAGGACATTTTTATGTGGGCCCACCCAAGAGACGAGACTCATGGGTGGTAGGTGCCAAAAATGCGCTGATCCCGTCGGCATTACCTCTCAAGGGAGGCGCCTCAGGCACTGGGCAATAAACCCAGCCCTGCTCCTTTAAATCAAGGGGACAGGTGTTGCCTGGAGGGGATAGCTCTTTGAGATCAAGGCCGTTCATTTAACACTTCTAGTCCAGAGGCCGAAGCACACTGGATCCCCACTCCGAAGAGCGAATCAAAAGAGAGAATGGCGAATGAATTCTCAAAGAGAGATATCATAATAATTTTCTGATTTCCTCATAAAAAGTAAGTAAAAAAGTAAAGTCGTTGGGGTGGCGAGGGAGTCTATCCCCTTTTCACTAGCCCTAGACCAAGGAGATTGTTTTTGAGAGTGCCACACCTACCATCAGCTCCTTACTTTACTGCACAGATCCCTGTGCTACTCATATGCTGAGTTGGCGAGGGCCAGTATTGAACTAGGAACCTTGTGGTTTCTAGCCGAACGCTTTACCAACTGAGCCAAACCGGACCTTTCCTCATAACAAGGACACATAAATAGAATTTATTCTTATAGCAACAAAAAATTTTTAAAAAAGAAAAGAAAAGTTGTTTCAAAATAACTGAACTCGGTGGTCCCAAAGTCATGTCCCCCCTATATTTGTTTTTCTTGAGGGAGCTCTCAAAGTAGTTTTTTGACGAATGAGAAGAGAGCCACTTTGGTTTGAATTCAGAGTTTTCCTTCTCCTAGACTGGTTGCCATACCAAGGTTAAAGAGACCAATCTTCCCGACTATTTACCCATAGCTGGAAAGAGAATAGTTGCATTCATACCTTTCCCAAGGGTATTAGCTCTATGTGAAATGCAAACAGCTGCATCCAGGATTTGAACTTGTCTTGCCTTTGGTTTTAATTCAGAGTTTTCCTTCTCCTAGACTGGTTGACATACCAAAGTTAAAGAGACCAGTTCACCCTACTGTTTACCCATAGCTAGAAAGTGAATAGTTGGATTCGTACCTTTCCCAAGAGTATTAGCACTATGTGAAATGCAAAGAGCTGGGTCCAGGTTTGAACTTGCCTTTGGTTTTAATTCAGAGTTTTCCTTCTCCTAGACTGGTTGCCATACCAAGATTAAAGAGACCAGTTCACCCTACTATTTACCCATAGCTGGAATGAGAATAGTTGGATCCATACCTTTCCCAAGGGTATTAGCACTATGTGAAATGCAAAGAGCTGGGTCCAGGTTTGAACTTGCCTTTGGTTTTAATTCAGAGTTTTCCTTCTCCTAGACTGGTTGCCATACCAAGATTAAAGAGACCAGTTCACCCTACTATTTACCCATAGCTGGAATGAGAATAGTTGGATTCGTACCTTTCCCAAGGGTATTAGCACTATGTGAAATGCAAACAGCTGCATCCAGGATTTGAACTTGTCATGCCGTGTCCATTTCCTATGACTGTAACCATTACACCACTTGTCTCCTCTTGTTTTAACTTTCATTATTTTTTGTTTTAATGACATGACATATAACTTATGTAATTATTTTACCTCTAAAAAAATCTGTAGGAATTAGATTATTTTCTAGATGTTTTGATTGTATTATATAATTATTTTACCTCTAAAAAAAAATATGCAGGGGGTGACAAGACTTTCGGACCACCCTGTACTTATGAGATTTATTTAAACTGATCCCAATAGATAATGCTTTACAGTCAAGTCAAGCTGAAACTGTGGGGATTAAAATAAAAATAAAATAAAATAAAAAAATAAAAAAAACAACAAACTCCCATGAGCCTTCACTGGAAGAACTCGCTGCGCATGTGCGAGAAAAAGGACCGACTTCAGACCATCAAGTTAATATCTCGGCCACTCGAGTTTAGGCCTTAACTGGGTCTGGTCGCTCCTACTAGCCAGGGAGATATTCCCTTGCCACAAGTGACTATGACCAGTCAATAAAGCCTAAGTCATAAAACCACCTTCTGCCTTTGTTTCTTTCTTTCTTGTTCTTTGAATTCCTTCCTTTTCAGTGTGACCACCAAATGAGATGGGGTTAAAAGTGAAAACTCAAAGAACATGCACCAAGAATATAAAAAAAAAAAGAAGATATTTAACACCTTTAAAACACCCAAACCTCTTACCACTCCATAAAAGTATCGGTTCCCCTGCTTGATCACTGAAGTTAAGCAGTGATTAACTTATTCAATACCTTATTGGGTTGTTGGGAGACAAAATAGAATTGTCTCCCTTTTTACATCGAAGGAGGGGCTTCCCACATCACATGTCTGTTTTGGTCCCCCGCTTGATCACTGAAGTTAAGCAGTGATTAACCTATTCAATACCTTATTGGGTTGTTGGGAGACAAAATAGAATCCTCTCCCTTTTTATATTGAAGGAGGGGCCTTCCCACATCATGTGTCCGTTTTGGTCACATGACAGGGCGAACTCTAAAATCTCCCACTTTTATCAACACGATGTTGGAAGTGACAGACATGTGTCTTTTTGCTTCTTCAGCAGCTATGCACATAATTGCCTGTTTTTGTTCCCAGGCCTCCTGAAAAATACTAAGTGGTTTCCACCCCTTTGTTGCTTAACCTTTCTTCATGTTCCGTGGAACACCCAGTGTCTGTTTTATGGTTTGGGATGGGAATTATGTACCCCTTTTGTATGATGTGTAATTAAATGTTATATTGTGTGAACTAACTTGTCTTTTCGCTATTGGATTTCAAATCCAATGGAATATTACCTCACAGGTTTATATACTGTTCGCAGTGCCATGTAGAGATTCATAGAGTGATTAGTATCCAGTTGTGTTGCAAGCTGGGTATGTTGTTTATTCTACAATATGTAGGAGTGACAAGACTTTCGGACCACCCTGTACTTTGTATAGACTGATTCAAATGGATGCGATTTATAAATACTCGAATCAATTTGTATATTGGTAATTTAATTTTTTTTACGTTTGTACATGGGCGATAGATAAGGAAATGCTTTAGTGTCCATTTTAATGTCTTTGGATTTTTTTTTTTTTTATAAAGCAACGATTAACGAGCAATGGTCTTCGTTTCTTTTGTTCTGTCTTTTTTTTGTTTTGTTTTCAAGTTTTTCGTTCTATGAAAGAGAAGCAGAAGTAAAGAATTAATTCATTTGGCATTTTTTATTCATTTGTATATCCGACACGTGACTGTATGTTAAAACAAAAGCCAAGATGGGATGAAATAATCATTGGTAGATATAATTTTTATTAAGTCCAACTGATTTTTAAAAAAAAACAAAACAAATAAAAATTAAAAAAAGAACAACAAAATGTTGGTTAAAAATAGTGCAGAGGAAAAATAGTTAAGTTCCTTGATATAAAAATTGTTACCTAAGAGAACAAAGAGGCACATGTTTTCTTTATACAAATGACAAAAAAAAAAAAAATGAAAAAGAAAAAAAAAAAAAAAAAAAAAGAAAGAAAATAATAGGGCAGAAAAAATGAAACCCTTGCGAATCAAATACCAACCCCTAAAAAAAAAAAAAAAAAAATAATAATAAAGAAAGAAATTAAAATTTAAAAAAAAAAAAATTCCAAGATAATAATAATAATAATAATAATAATAATAATAATAAGGACCATATGACCTTTAGGAACCCCTTTTGCGATCTCGTTTCATAAGGACCTTTTTTTCATTTACACCGTCAAAATCCAGTTGTTTGTTAGGGGTTAGGGTTAGGGGTTAGGGTTAGGGGTTAGTTTTATAATTAAAAAAAAACTGTAAAAATCATCTGTTAACAAACAACTGGATTTTGATGGTGTAAATGAAAAAATGTCCTTATTAAACGAGATCGCAAAAGGGTGCCTAAAGGTTATATGGTCCATAATAATAATAATAATAATAACTGAAAAAAAAAAGCCGTGAAACATGAAGCTGATGTTAATACCAATTGTTGTTATTTGCCCTTGGAATGGTCCCCAAAAACCTGGAAAAAGAGACTGAGGGGGTCGGAGAGCTGGAGATCAGAGGGAGAATCGAGACCATCCAGACCACAGCACTGTTAAAATCAGCTAGAGTACTTAGAAGAGTCCTGGAGACCTGAGGAGACTTTCTTGTCACTCAAGTCTCCAGTGAAAAACCACCACTTAAGACTGATGTGAAAAAGGGACTTTGATGGAGTCAAATAATAATAATAATAATGATGATTATGAGGGTCAAGTGATACCAATAGTAGTTGGTGCACTTGGAACGGTCCAAAAAAAAACTTGGAAAAAAGACTGGAGGATCTGGAAATCAGAGGAAGAATTGAGACCATCCAGACTACTGCATTGCTGCAATCGGCTAGAATACTCAGAAGAGTCCTGGAGGCCTGAGGAGACTTGTTGTCACTCAGACTGCAGTGAAATAATAATAATAATAATAATAATAATAATAATATCTGTCTGACTTTCTGAGATGAAGGGGTATTATTATTATTATTATTATCATTATTATTATTATTATTATTATATGCTGATGAACTCAAACCGATGTCCTCATCTCTAGGTTGTGATTATAGTCACGATGTTTCGGCTGTTTTATCATCTGTCCTTCTTCAGATCTTTGTTATATTTAGTCGGGTGTTTTTCACACTGAAGATTGTTACTCAATCTAGATTGTTCCCCATTCTTTGTACCAGTTAATTCTTCTTCTGTCCTTGTGTTTGTCCATTGTCTTTCTCTTTCACTGAGCCAGCATGTGCTGCACTACCCTGACCCAGTGTGTCTAGTCACCATGAGGTCATGAGTTCAATCCCCGGGTAGTGCAGTATGCAGTTCAACAGAGAAACTTCAAATTAATGGACTGATTGATTAATTAATGAGACAGTTTCAAAATCATTGAAATTAGAACAGTCTACTTCCATTGATGGAATAAAGGTTTTGGCTCAAAATTTGCAGACAGATACCAATTCCACAAACGTCCAAAGAAGGCCAAAGAACACAGCAGCCAAAATGTTTTGATTTATAACAATGAAGATATAGATACTAGTCTGAGTATTGAAATAAAAACGGGATCACCTTATCCCAGCAAGAAGACCAGACCTAGTGTTGATAAACAAAAAAGAAAGAACTTGTCAACTGGTGGATTTTGCAGTGCCAGCAGATCACAGGGTGAAGTTAAAGGAAAATGAAAAAAATGGACAAATATCTGGACCTTGCCAGAGAACTGAAAAAGTTATGGAACATGAAAGTGAAAGTGATACCAATTGTGGTTGGTGCACTTGGAACAGTCCCAAAAGGATTGGAAAAGGGATTGGAAAGTTTGGATATCAGAGGAAGGATTGAAACCATTCAGAACACTGCACTGCTGCAATCTGCCAGAATACTCAGAAGAGTCCTGGAGACCTGAGGAGACTTGCTGTCACTCAGACTCCAGTGAAATACCATTAGTTAACACTGGTGTGAAAACTCAAAAGGAGTGAATAATAATAAGACCACCTGCTAACATTGGTATGAAAAAACTCCTAAGGAGTGATATAATAATAATTTTTCATATTTTCATGAAAAATATTCAAAAAATAACACATAATTGAATATGCATTGAAAAGCAACAAAAAAAAAAAAAAATAAAATAAAATGGTGTATCTTAAGGTAAAAATGCATTCTTTAACTGGAGATCCAGACCACGGCACTGTTAAAATCAGTTAAGAGTACTTAGAAGATTCCTGGAGACCTGAGGAGACTTAGTTGTCACTCGGGACTTCAGTGAAAAACCACCGCTTAAAACTGGCATGAAAAACTCGCAAGGAGTATAATAATAATAATAATAATAATAATGATAATAATGATAATAATAATAATGATAATCTGATGAGAATTGAATTAAATTTCACATGTATAATAAGAACCATTGATTGATATTCTAAATTTTTGGTTGTCAGTTAAATCTCTTTGGGCTTTTAATATTTTCAACATGAAATTACAGCAGTTCTATTCTGCAGCCTTCTTCAGCAAACCATATCAAGAGTGAGACGATCAAGTAATTAACAGAGGGCAATATTGGAGAACCAGGGGGAGTTGTCACGTGTGGGCGTATTCTGCAAGTTGCATAAGTCGAGCAAGTACAGCTTTTAATACTGTGTAGTTTTTCTTCGTGTTGTAGAGGAGTTAACACCCCTACAGGATGGACTGGCTCATAGCTTTATAATAGTCGATGTAGCAGTGATAGAAACGGAAAATTATATTCAGACAAAATCACTGCGTCTGACTACTCACATTTGACCCTCCTCTTTCTTGTAAGTTTGTCTTTGTGAATTGTTCTACTTCTTGTTTTTGTGTAATAAGTATCTGTTAGCACCAGATACAAATGCTGAATAAAATATATATCGAGCACACTATTTCTCTGTGTATCTTTTACCACCTCAACGATACAACACTTTGTTTACTGACAAAGAAGGTGTTGACAAATTAGCAAAAAAAAAAAAATAATAAAAAAAAAAAATTGACAACATCTTTGTGGAATGAAAAGATTGGGATTTTGAAAAAAAAAAAAAAAAAGACGATAGAAAGTAATTAAAAAAAAAGATGAGTTTTTGGGCTTAAAAAAAAAAATCAGTTAGCTACAATTCTGCATTTTTGATTTATGAGGGTGTGTCAAGAAGTAATGCCATTTTGTTTAGGACAGGTATAATTACCAACACAGGAACATGTATCATACATCAAAATAAAGCTGGTCCTCTATGGATCACATCCCTACTTCTCCACATAATCACCGTTTCTCTCAATAGTAATGTTTCACCTTCAAATGAGAGCATGTATCTCTGCCCTGTAAAAATTCTGTTGACTGTTCTTTGAGCCACTTCTTCACTACAGATTTCACTTCCTCGTCACTGGAATAATGTTTGCCTCTCAAACCCACTTTCATGGGACCGAGTAGATAATAGTCTGAGGCAAACATTATTCCAGTGACGAGGAAGTGAAATCTGCAGTGAAGAAGTTGCTCAAAGAACAGTCAACAGAATTTTACGGGGCAGGGATACATGTTCTCATTCGAAGGTGGAACAAGGCTATTAAATAAATGGTATCAACATGGACGAGTAGGGATGTGATCCACAGAGGACCAGCTTCATTTTGATGTACGATACATGTTCCTGTGTTGGTAATTATACTTATCCTTAACAAAATAGCATTACTTTTTGACTCACTCTTGTATATTGCTGGAAACAAAAAAGATTTTCTTGATTCTTTAGATACAAACAGTGTGCTTCAGTAAGGCTGGAGGATGCGTTGGCCGAAACATGTTGACAAGATCAAAGGCAAAGACACATATCATAAAAAAAACTTTGGAAAGTTTCAACTTATTCACTGATATTTTTTTTACGCTTCTGAATGGGTGATAAAATGCATCGGGGCTCATTTTGATGTCAATGTTTATCATACCTTCACATTACACAGCCCTGTCCTTCTCAAGGCATCGGTGCTATGCTTTGTTGCATGTAGGTAAACTCCCTCGAACAATGAAGACTCCTACAAAATACTGTGGGTACAAGACAGGTTTATTCACCATACGAAGGTAATGCCGATACTTTGAGAAGGACAAGGAGGCGTGATAGTAATAAGCTTAGGTCCACATAGAGGCTAAGTAGGAAAGAGAAGAAGAATCTAAGTATTTCTTGAATGATGTCTAATGTGGAAAGATAGATCTTGGGGCCAGGCTGTGAAAATGGAGCGAAACGGTGACTTTAGGGATTTTGTCCCGCCAGTAAAAATAGACCGCCAAGGAAGGTAACTCTTAGGGGTTGTTTATCTAAAAGCATAGCATGACACTGTTTCATTTTGTTAAGGTAACCTATGTGATTATTGTCTTGGGGAAAGAATAATAATTCTATCAAAGTTTGTATTTATCTAAGCGTCGCACAGTAGAAAATATAAGTCTTCCGGGGGGGGGGGATGTAAGAAATGTATTTATCCGTGTACGTCTATCAAGAAGTATACATTCCATTGTATTCAGCCCTGGTTAGGCAACCAGTCTAGGAGAAGGAAAACTCTGAATTAAAACCAGCTTCACTCTACTTAAAAACTGACCTTGTGTCACATCCTGCCGATAGCAGAGTTGTTGGGTAAAAACATCCATCCAATTGTATTTGTTTAAATCTATATACTACTAAAAATCTTATATATATATATATATATATATATATATATATATATTATCTTTCTCAATATATGGTGGACTCTCCAATCGTGAACGATAGATGAGGGTCAGCAGTGACTGATTTGTTTCCTCCCATGTTGTGCATGCTATCAAGAAGACATTTTGTGTTTCCTCGAGTGTGATAGCAGCCCAGCCTTGCTGCGAGCTATGAAGCCACACTGACAAATGAAATTTTCTAAGGCGGGAGTCAGATGTTTTTGTTTTAAACTTAGGTGGAGCTGATCTCAATGCTTCAGTCTATTTTCTTCAAAGCTCTCTAGTCTAGCGAAACATGTCTTATGCCATCCCTTCCGAATTGATGCTAGATTTTCCCAAGCATTCAGGTTGATATTGAGGCATTTCAAATTATCCTTCAATTTGTCTTCTCAATATATATATATATATATATATATATATATATATATAATATAATAAGATAAATATATAAAGGTTTTACATATCTATTTATTAGGTGACAAAGGAACATTCACAACCATATTGGTTTCATGCGATGCAATCATCAGGTGAAGGTGTTTCAAATGTCTTGAAACATCCTCACCTGATGAATGCATCGCATGAAACCAATATGGTTGTGAATGATGTTTCAAATGTCTTGAAACATCCTCACCTGATGAATGCATCGCATGAAACCAATATGGTTGTGAATGTTCCTTGGTCACCTAATAAATAGATATGTAAAACCTTTGTATATTTATCTTATTATATTATATAACAGCTCTATTTTATATTGAGCACTCTACCAATTAATACTGCCTTTGGTACACCGTTCCAGCAAAAGCCGAAATAGTGACCATCTCACACTATAGTATATATATATATATATATATATATATATATATACTTATGCAGATGTAACAATAATCCATCAAAATAGTAGGTTGACTAGATTCATTAGCCTTGTTTAGGCAACCAGTCTAGGAGAAGGAAATCTCTGAATTCAAACCAGCTTCAGTCTGGTTAGAAATTGACCTTGTGTCACATCCTAGTGATAGCAGAGGGGTTGGGTAAATACATCCATCTAATTGTATTTGTTTAAGTCTATATATTACTAAAAATCAGGTAAAATTGGTGGGGTCTTCATATATATATATATATATATATATATCAACTCCAACTTAATATATATATATATATATATACACACACATATATATATGGAAAAACATGGATATGCGTATATATGGATTATATGTATTTATATATTGTTTTAGTCTTCTTATTTTTCTAACATTAATATTCCATATGAAATACGTCATATCTTTGTTAACTTTTCGTACTTCGCCTATTCACGTTCATGCATGCGTCATCTTATGATCTTCACCTTCCATTTTTGCACATGCAATGATCACGTCATTGGCTTTCGTAAACAAACGCGCATATATAAAAATTAACGGTTAATAACCTCATATTCACACATTCACTATACACTTAACATCTTTCATTTTGTCCCTCACATAAACATTACTTAACAGTGTCCTGAAGATGGTACAATATACCGAAATTCTTAAGTATTGACACATAAAATTGTTTCTCCTAATCATAACATCCTGTGTTTGTTATATTTTTAAAATATTTTCTTCACATATATATATATATATATATATATATATATATATATATATTTTTTTTTTTTTTGGTACTCCTCTTGTTACTCTGAGTTTCATGTGTCACTGTGATCTTTAGGGTTGTCATTTTAAAATTTCAAGTTTTAAACCAGCTCAGTTTATATACATACATATATATATATTCACATACATATATACATATATATATATATATATATGTTGAATTAAACAAAAGACACATCTCCTGTTTAACAATTTTATTTGTGATTTTTTCAAGTTTTCTGGACAACTTTTTAATATTTGGGTGGAATGAACTTTGGTGAACTAATCCACGAATTTCCACCCAAATATTAAAAAGTTGGCCAGTAAACTTGAAAAAAATCACAAATAAAATTGTTAAACAGGAGATGTGTCTTTTGTTTAATTCAACATGGATAAATGAAAAAATGCTGCCCAAATACACACACACACACACACACACATATATATATATCTTATTATAATGGAGATTGTGTGCTTTTTTTGTCTATAACCGAAACTATATCACTACTCAAGTTACAATTCCCTTAGTTATTGACATCACATTCTCAAGGATTTTATTTTTATTTTAACCTCTATTATTAATAAAATTGTTTTACATTATTAATACTGTTAACCATATCTACATGATATTTACCGCGTACCCCACTTGTACGGGTCAGGCACAAAGTCCCTATTAACGTGGGACCACCCACGAGCCAAAGCCCATGGAGTGGCAGGTGAAAAATTGCGTCGATCCCGTAGGCATTCCCCCTCAAGGGGGCGCCTCAGGCACTGGGCAATAAACCCAGCCCTCCCCCTTTAAATCAAGGGGAGGTGTTGCCTGGGGGGATGGCCCCCTGGGATCGACGCCGTTAATTATATCAATGGTCCAGAGGCCGAAGCCACTGTTGACCATATCAACATACTAATAACATACAATTATGTTTATATATACAACAAAATAGCGGTTTACAGTGTGAAGGGGAAGGCTAATTTGCATATTGATATAAAAAAATCGAATTTAATAAATATGTGCTTAGTATTATTGATTTCTAACTGTTTGGTTTTATTTTAATGAATATAAGCAAAAATCTCTTCAATAAATCTTAAATTAAATCCATCAACAAGAAAAAATAAGTGTCATTTTATTCTTTACTTCCTCTTATAACTAAATACTTAAATTAGAAAAAATAACAATGAAAGACGAGAGTGATGGAAGAGTAAGTTTCAGTTGTTCTAATTTTCGATTATACCCCCCTCTGTTTCAAATCTTTTTATCTGCATTCTTATTTAGTTTCATTAGCCTTTCTAAATTTAATATGATATTTTATTACATTAAAAATTAAATACTTGCACCCGGAGGGTGCATATATTTGCTAGTATATATATATATATATATACAAAACCTAACAGATCCAGAAAGATCCAGAAACTTCCTCCCCAGGTTTCACCTAAGTGAACTTCAACATAATTCTGAAGATCCATTCGGTGAAACCTGGATAGGTAGTTTTTGGCTCTTTTAGGCTTTAATGGTCTTGCTCTACTCAGTGTATTGAACACTTTTACATATTAACTTAGGCAACTCTTTTGCTGTTTTTTCTTTTAGTAATTCATTGCGACACTGGTTGATTATTTTTCAGATAGTACAGATGTTTTGGTCTTTTTTTCAATTATTTATATATATATATATATATATAAAGAAAATTTTAAAAAACAAGTGTTCCGAAAATGGGATGAATTTAATTATCGATGTTTAAAACATTTCGGTTACATTGAACCTTCATCAGGATGTATCTTGGGGTGAAGAAAATGATGGATGTTTTTTATGTGACAGGAGATGAAAATCAATGTAACCGAAATGTTTTAAACATCGATAATTAAATTCATCCCATTTTCGGAACACTTGTTTTTTAAAATTTTCTTTATATTGTCAGATTTAATTTCCATATTTACTCCCATATATATATATATATATATATATATATATATATGTATATATGTATTTTCCCTCCAGTTATCTGTTTGTAATATATTTCTTTATTTACAAATTGTATTATCGGTTTTTTGTTTTGTTGTTGTCACACCTTTATAGGGTTATTTCCTAGTTGAGTAACATGATATTACAGGGTGACCTAGAAAAAACAGAACCCGAATTGTTTAACCCTAACCCCTAACCGTAACCCTTTGTGGGTTCTGTTTTTTCTGGGTAACCCACAAATTTTGTAATAAAACTGTTAATTTTAAATTTAATTTTTTTTAAAAGTTTAAGTCCAACAAGGGTTAGGGTTAGGGTTAGGGTTTAGGGTTAGGGTTTAGGGTTAGTTTAATGGGAAAATAAATAAATAATTTGGGTTCTGTTTTTTCTGGGTCACTCATGTTACTAAACTAGGTAATAACCCCTGTATAGAGTTATAGAAATTGTATAAAAAATAAAAATGAAATAAATATATATATATACATATATATATATAGTATGAAGTGGTCACTCATCTAAGTACTGACAAGATTGTGGTTGCTTCAATGCATGTTTCGGTGTGGCGTTTTGTGCATTTTTATTATTGTTTAACGAAAAAAAAAAAATAAAAAAATAAAGAAGACATTTTGGAGATCTTCCTGAAGCAGTTATCTTTCTGTAGCATCAGATAAAAAAAACAAAAAAAAACAAAAAAACAAAGAAAACATACAAATAATAAGAAATAAAGAAAAAAAGGTTATTTCCTATAAGTCTAACATAAACAAAGGGGAACCACTCTTGACTGATAAATTATTTGTTTATTCATTGATCTACTAAGAAAAAAGAAGACGTGGCTAGGATTAGAGTTAGGGTTTAGGGTTAGGGTTATGTTGTAACCTGCTTAGCGAAATAATAACACAGGTAGTCCAGTTGACGTTAACCACGAGAAGTAATTACTTCCGCCTTTTTTTCTTTTTTTTCTGGCTGAAACGGTGCTTCCGTTTCTTAACAAAACAATGGCCGAAACGGTGCTTCCGTTTCTTAGTATGCTACAGGTTAGAGTTAGGGTTAGGGTTTTAGGGTTAGTTTAATGGAAAATAAATAATTTATCAGTCAAGAGTAGTTCCCCTTTGTTTATGTTAGACTTCTAGTAAATTACAGAAAAAAAATTAAAACTCCCTTCCCGCGTATTTTGTTAAAGAAAGATGAAAGTTAGAAGTTCATGAAACCATCTACACCCACTCATACGTAGATAAACACACATGCATTCATAGATATATATATATATATATATATAGATATAGATAGATATATATATATATATATAGACACAAGATACTCACTGAGGCACATGTGATCGCACTCATGTATATACAAACTTTTATATATATATATATATATACACAAACATATATAAATATACGAAAACATATATAATTGTTTACATGTATACATACACACTTTGAATATATATGCATGCACACATACACACGCACACTCACATGTACATATATACATGCATACATTCATATATATATATATATATATATATATATATATATATATATATATATATCTATATCTATGAGAACTAAACAAACAAACAATGTGCTTTGATATGGCTTTTTTAGCCGACAATTTTTGGGAGAATATGTGCTTAATTAAAGTCGTACCTAATTTTGAAAATTAATTAATTCATAATTAATGAATTAGGCGGGCATACCTATTCAAATGAAAGGCTAAATCGATTTTTCTCGATTTGTTTAGCCTTAAATTTGAATAGGTATGCCTGCCTAATTCATGAATTTGTCGAGTATCTATTTATGTTGAATTTTAGGGGAGAATGAGGTTGTCATGGCAACATAAGTTGACAAATTCAGATATAGCTAAGCCTTTTCCAGTATTTTTTCCTAAAATTAATTAAAAAAAAAAATACATATCCAATGAAGCTCGTACAGAGTGAAACACTATATCAAACTAAATAAATACTCCGCTAAATATCACTTTTCAAGCAGGTTATATCTATCCAGTCAGCCGTTCTATCCAATACCAGCAGAGCTACCCAGTATTGCTTGGGATTTTAAAAGTTAAAAATAAATCTCTTATCCAGTAATGCTGATAGCTTTTTGATTTAGTGCATCCTGGGATGCACATATTTGTTTTGAATAAGTCCCCGGGAAAATTTATGTGTCCCAACTAAAGTTTCTTAATAGATTGTAGGGTTTTTATTTATGATCTGGGAAAAACAACTAAAGCCGGCTAACTCCTACCTTGTAACCTATCCTGTGTAATACATTTCTAAGAAACTATTGAAATGTATTTACAGTTAGCTTGAAATGATGAGGGAAGAAAAAAGAAAAAACACTGGGATGCACGGATATGATTTTACTGTGTCCTTTTAGATTCTTCTGCGTCAGGGATGCAGGACGCGTACCTATCAGCATCTCCTGCTTATCTATATAAAATGTTTATGTTTTTAGATATAAGTCTTGAGTCCAATGCCAGCAGAGCTACCCAGCATTGCTTGGGATTTAAAAAAGTTAAAAATAAATCTCTTATCTATAGGAAATGTTTATGTTTTTAAATGACAACATTCTATTGTGTATGCATGCTTCATGTTATATAAACATTTATTATATATATATATATATATATATATATATGAGGAAAAAATGAGTGAAGAAAAGAAATGTAGATGGATAAAAATGAATTTTATCGATATCACTTTTAATCGATATGACTTACACATGTGTTTCGGTCTGTTTATCAAAATGTATACGGATTTACGTTATTATTATTATTAAAATAATCAGATGGAGTTGAAATGATGATGATAATAATAATAGGAAAAATGCATAAAATGTTCCGTACACAGATTTTGCCGACCTTCATCAGATGCATTTTTCCTATTATTATTATCATCATCAACTCCATCTGATTATTTTAATAATAATAATAGCGTAAATCCGTATACATTTTGATAAACAGACCGAAACACATGTGTAAGTCATATCGATTAAAAGTAATATCGATAAAATTCATTTTTATCCATCTACATTTCTTTTCTTTACTCATTTTTTCCTCATATTGTCGGATTCATTTCCCATTCTCACATATATATATATGTATATATTTAACCATCTGATATGCATGACACTATAGTTACAGAAAATTAGTACTATATTTTGCCAACACTATGCGTCTGAGGTGAAGTGCCACACCTACCATCAGTTCCTCACTTTAACGCACAGATCTCTGTGCCCCTTATACGCTGAGTTGGCGAGGGTTTGTATTGAACCAGGAGCCTTGTGGTTCCTAGTTGAACGCTCTACCGACTGAGCTTAGGTTGACGAAATACTGCATCTTTCAAAGACTCCATGCTTCTTGTAATCCGCCAACACTATACCTGATACCCCCATTCACACACATATGCACGCATGCGCACTCATACATGTATATTATTACTGTACGCTATTCATGTTCCTGACACTAATACATTATTCTATGTACTAGACATGAGACTTTGATGAGTTGTGGTCCACCTGAGCACTGTACACATACATGTATATTATTACTGTATGCTGTTCATGTTCCTGACACCAATACATTATTCTATGTACTAGACATGAGACTTTGATGAGTTATGGTGCACCTGAGCACTGTACACAATAAATTTCATTATTATTATTTATTATTTAATAATATTTTATTTATGATTTTTAAACAATTATATAGATAGATGAAAATTCTCTTTCTATATATTCATTTTATTATATTTTATCATACATTTATACCCCTATATACTGTATATATCCCTATATACTGTATATATTATTACTGTATACTATTCTACCCCTATATACTGTATATATTATTACTGTATACATTTATACCCCTATACCATTCTGTAGTCA